>CAKNXH010064981.1:0-19569 GCA_932178445.1 Andricus quercusramuli | reverse complement strand
AAAATTTTTGAAATTTGAAATTTCTGAAATGTTAGTAAAATCTTCTAAATCGTGTGAAATCTTTTGAATGTTTGTCATATTTTTCTCAAATCTTGAAAGTTTTGTGCGAAATCTTCTGAAATTTTGTTGAAATCTCAAAATCTTTGTGAAATCTTAAAACATTTGTAAATTCTTTCAATCTTTGTGAAATCATTAAAATATTTCTGAAGTGTTTGAAAAATCTTTGAAATCTTCTAAAATTCTTTGGATTTTTGTGAAGTATTTCTGAAATCTTTTTAATCTTTGTAAAACCTTTGAAATCTTCTTGAATCTTCGGATTCTTGGAAATCATATTTTAAAATTTTTTGGAATTTATCAAATCTTTGTGATATCTTCTGAAATCTTTTGAAATTTTGGAAATGGCTGTTATAATCTTTTAAAGTATTTGAAATATTTGTGAAATTTTTAAAATATGTTGAAATCGTTGAGAAAACTTCTGAAATCTTTTGAAATCTTTTTGAACTTTTTGTTGAATCTGTGCTAAATTTGTGAAACCTTTTGGAGTCATAAAATCTTCATGAAATCTTTTAATATCTTTGTGGAATTTTTGTAAAATCTATGTAATATTTGTGAAATCTTCTAAAATCTTTGAATTCTTGGAAATCTTGTAATAATATTTTGAAATCTTTTGAAATATGTGAAATCTTTGAACTCTTTGTAAAATATGTGCCAAATCTTTGAAATCTTTTGTAAACTTTGTGAAGTCTTTAAATCTTTTTGAAATATTTAAAATCTTTCTGAAATGTTTCGAATTTTCGTGAAATATTTTTAAAGTCTTTGTAATCTTTGCAAAAGCTTTGAATTCTTGGAAATCTTATAATAATATTTTTAAATCTTTCGAAACTTATGAAATATTTGTAATATCTTCTAAAATCTTTGTGAAATCTGCGAAATCTTTTAAAATTGTTGTGAAATCTTTATCATCATTTGAAGTATTTGAAATCTTTGCGAAAATTTTGAAACCTTTGAGAAATCTTCTGAAATCTTTTTGAACTCTTTGAAAATCTGTGCTAAGTCTTTGAAATCTTTTAAACTCCTACAATCTTCGTGCAATATTTTGTATCTTTTGAGATTTTTAAAATCTTTGAAATATTCTGTAATATTTGAGAAATCTTTAAAGCTGCCGTGGAATCTTTTAAATGTTTGCGAAATCGTTGAAATATTTTTAAATTTTCGAGTTAAATCTTCTGAAACCTTTTGAAATCTTTTTGAACTCTGTAAAATCTGTGCTACGTCTTGAAATATTTTGGAATCTTTGAATCTCTGAAACCTTTTGAGTCTTTTTAGATTTTTTAATTCTCTGAAATCTTTGTAAAATCTTTGAAATCTTCTAAAATATTTTAGAAATCTTTGAATCTTTTGCGAAATCTTTAAAATATTTTGAAGTATTTGAAACCTTTTGGAAATCATTGAAATATTTTAAAATCTTTGAAGTCTTCTGAAATATTTTTTTATGTCTTGAAATGTTGTACTCTTTGCTTTAAAATCTTACGCAAGATTTAAGATTAAAGTCTTAAAATTGGTTGTAAACATAAAAGTCAAGTGGTCAACCCTCCTATTTATTTAATGATATAAAATATTTTTGCTTTATTTTTCAGGAAAGATTACGACTGTAATAGGTTAACAAGTGGTGTCTTACAACTGAGCGACAACACTCACCTTGTAATAGACGAGACGAATTTAACCAGTGGTCAAGTTACTCCCTGCGGCAGAAATAATTACAATGCGATTAACACCCTCGTTCAATTTCAGAAGGTTGCTTACGATTTTAAGTTTTACCCAATGGATTACGAAACTGATATTCCAGTATTAATCCTATCCACAGTCAAATCGTTCATACAGGTAGGTTCTACTTAGTTGGTCAAAATTTTATGTTTGATAATTTTTGTTGTTGTTCACGTTAAGGGATGATTTTTAGTGCAACACGCAAGTGGCACTTAATGTGGATTCAGAAACTGAGGGCTTATTCCCGCAAGTGGTCGAGGCAGCACAACAATACTTGAAAGATGAAGATAGACTGAACAACATCAGGCAATATTTGCATATGTTGAGACACGCAAAAT
The DNA here is from genome assembly GCA_932178445.1 of Andricus quercusramuli. Lineage (NCBI taxonomy): Eukaryota > Metazoa > Arthropoda > Insecta > Hymenoptera > Cynipidae > Andricus > Andricus quercusramuli. The sequence continues at coordinate 17,467 of CAKNXH010064981.1, read as the reverse complement.
TTGAGTTTAATGAGGAGATGACAGAGGTGAAGAATTTATTTTATAATACTTTTTTTTTAATAAATCAGGGCAACAATATTCCAATTTCAGGGCTCGGATCGTGTGACTTATTCGACTTTTTTGAAAAAATGTGACGAATCGACTTTTTTTCGTTTTTTTCATAAATTCGCTATACTTGGTTTCAATTTTAATCAAACTAAAACGTTAAAAATTGAAATTCCACACGAGCAAAAATTGTAAAGCTTTAATTATGGACATTAACAATTGAATAATTTCTCACTGAAGCTTCATATCTAGAACGTTTTCAATTAATAGCGTTTGAAATTGAACCTTTTCAAATTTCTTCAATCCGTATTCAAAAATTTAATTTTTTCAAATTGCAAGCCTTAACAGTTGGAAATTTTCAATTGCCCTTTTTAAAAAGAATTGATCTTTTTTTCCTCCTATTTTCTTTTCTTTTCTTTCGAAAATTTAACTGTTTTGTTGAACATTTGCTTTCATGATAGAAAAATCATCCTTTTCAATTGAAAAATTCCTCTTTTCTGATAGAAAAGTCGTCTCCTTTGGTTGAAAATTAACTTTTTCGTTGAAAATTCAAGTATCTTCTACAAAAAATGATCTTTTTGCTCAAAAATAATTTTTTAATTCAAATATTTGTTTTGAAATTCGTCTCTTTTAATAAAAAGTCCAATTTTCTTTTAATTCAGCTTTTCAGGTTGAAAAATCAACTGTCTTTTAAAAAATTCGTCTTTTTGGCTTGAAAATTCAATTATTTGGTTGAAGTTTAATCTTTATTGTTTGAAAATCTGAAAACTTGAATGAAAATTAAATTATTTTGTTTAAAAGTCATCTTTTTTTGTCAAAAATTCAACTGTTTTGTTGAAAAATTGTCTTTTTGGATGGAAAATTCGTCCTTATGGGTTGAAAAATCATCTTTTTTGGTGGAAAAGTCATCTTCTTTTTGGTTGAAAATTCATCTTTCTTCGTTAAATTTTTTTTAATTTGGAAATTCACGTTTTCAGGTTGATAATTCAACTGTCTTCAAAAAATCGTATTTTTAGCTTGCAAATTAAATTATTTGGTTGAAAATTTATCTTCATAGGATGAAAATTATTTACTTGTTGAAAATTCAATTTTTCAGGCTGATGATTTAACTGTATTCTGAAAAATCGCCTTTTTGGCTTGACAATTTAACTATTTAGTTGAAAATGCAACTGTTTTGGTTGAGATTTAATCTTTTTTAATTGAAAAGTTCAACCATTTGGTTAAAAATTCAATTATTTGGTTCAGTAGTCATCTTTTTGATCAAAAATTCAACGTTTCGTTGAACATTCGTCTTTTTGGAAAAAAGATGTATTAAAATTATGTATTAAAATTTTATCTTTTATGGTGGTAAAGGCACCTTTCTGGTTGAAAAATAACCTTTTTTTTCGAAAATTCAAGTGTATTTTAAAAAATTCCTCTTTTTTAATAAATAATTTTCTATTTCAATTCAACTATTTGGTTGAAAATTCATCTTTTTTATTGAAACTCAGTTTCTTTTTGAAAATTCAACTTTTCAGGATGATAAAATGAAGGTTCCTGAAGTTCAAAATTAATATAAATTATAAACTTTTCTCGTTTGAAGATAATCCAATTTGACAAGTATAAAAGTTCAGAAAGAAATATCTTAAACCAGATTCAGAATCCTTCAAGCTGAATGACTATTGTTAAATAATTGTTTTAACTCTGAAGTTTAATTTTATCGTGCGAAGAATATTTGAAAATCAATTGGAATTATGTGCCCTACATTCCTAAACAAATAAAGTTTTACTTAGGTCATTCAGTGATAAAATACCCTAATTCAGTTTCTGATACTGCTTGTTTGTCATTATCTTTAAAAATTTGATCCGGCTTTTTATAGACTTTTTTCGAAATTCCTTGCGACTTTCTTGGCAATTTTATGCGATTAAAGCTACTTTTTTAATGTCTTCTAGCCGATTCGAGCTCTGCAATTTAGAAAATAATTAATTTTAAACATGAAAATTGATTTCTTCAGGTCATTCAGGAAGATTTTGTGAAGATGCGACATGCCAACAAATCCTACACGGGAGATGACTTACACACTCTAATGGTTTTTGCTAGGCTGATGTCCTTGTCCTATGGAAAGAATACTTTGACCATTGATATATGGAAAAAAGCCTTCGAATTAGAAGCAGAGCGCATAGGCAGGTTACCTAAGCGTAACGATCAAGTACAATCTTGAATAAAAAGTTGATATTTCGAGGTATAGTTTCTAATTATTCTAATTTATAATTAAGTATGCTTTTTTATACCATTTTTTACCTGCGTTTGTAAGTAATAAACTACTTTTATTAATTAATCTCCGGTTGAAAATCGTGAAGAGAATATTTATTTTTATTTACATAAATAAATAACTACGCTTTAACAATGTATAATCAAATTATTAAGGCTACTTTACACTTTGGCTATATTCCATTCTCAATCGCAAATGAGAAGTGAAACCAGCGCATTGTAAATACATTTTTTATTATATCTCAAAAACGTTTCCAAGTAGAAATGCGTTCGAGAATAATTTTCAAAGAAAAAAGAATAAAAGAGGATTCTATAAATTAAGTATCTAGAGAAATTATTTTTACAAGTTCCTCGTCTTCTGGGTGGAATTAATTTACAGATTTTATCAAGTTTTGAAAAGAATACCGGATTTTTTTCTCGATTGTGTATGTTTTAAGGCACGATCGCTTTCTACAAGTTGATATGTACGTATACAGGTAAATTCTTTCTTTTAAAATTTAGAAAATAGAATTTATAATCAGATAAACTGATTTTCTCTACGCTCTCGTATGTCCGGTATCGTCTATATAAGTAGCATCTAAAACCCTTTGAATGGTATGCGTGTTTTTAATTCTGCTGTATCTTTCTTCCCGCTCCTTTTGGAGAAGTTGTAATCCTTTTTTTGCAGCTTGCCTGTATCCTTTTGAGAGTGAAACTTCTCCCTTGGCTCCAGGAATGTGTCCTGTGTAGCCTACGATTGGCGGCCGTTCTGGTGAAACGTGGTGATCTAATTAACAAAAGAAATTAAAATTTTAATGGGGATTAACATAAGTGGAGGTAATTGAAATAATTTATTAATTTAAATTTAAATTTATAATTTAAATAACTAAATTTAATTTAAATTTAATTTAAATAAATTTAAATTTAATTTAATTAAAACTGGTCACGGAAAGTCTGGGAATTTCAGGAAAAAATCTGACAAAGTCAGGGAAATTTTGGTAAACTGACGTTAAAGTTATTTTTATTAGTTTGTTGAAAATTCAATTGTGCTGTTGAAAATTCATCTATTTTGGATAAAAATGTTATTATTTGGTTGAAAATTAATCTGATTTGGTTGAGAATGCAACTATTTTGTTAAAAATTCGTATTTTTTGGTTGAATTCAACTGTCTTCGGTTTAAAATTAAAATCTGTTTTAGTTCAAATATATTAACAATTACATTTTTTGTTGAAAATTCATATTTTTTGGTTGTAAATATAACTACTTAGTTGAAATTGGAACTACGTGGTTAAAAAATCAATTTGCTTGGTTCAAAATTTAACTGTTTTATAGAAAATTAGTTTTTGTTGCTGAAAATTAATTTTTTTAATTGAAATTTTAACCATTATATGCCCGGTTGAAAATTTATTTTATTTGATTGAAAATTTTTCTGTTAGAAAAGTAATTTCATTGAGTGAAAAATATTTTTGGTTAAAAATTAAATTCTTTGATGGAAATTGAACTGTTTTGTTGAAAATTCGTTTTTTTGGCCGACAATTCATTTTTTTTACTGAAAATTTAACTACTCTTATTTTTGGTTGAATTTTTTTTTGTTTAGTTGAGAATTCATTAGTGGAAAATTCATTTATTTTGGTAGAAATTACATCTTTCCTATTTAAAAATAACGAATGTTTGGTTAAAAATTAGTCTGTTTTGGCTAAGAATACTATTTTTTTTAAAATTATAATTAATAATAATTTATTATTAATTTTTTTGAAAGTACTATTTTGTTGAAAATTCGTCTTTTTTGGTTGAATTCAACTGTTGTTGGTTTAAAATAGAAATATTTCTTAGTTCATATATCAACAATTACATTTTTTGTTAAGAATTCATTTTTTTAAATTGAAAATTCAAGTGCGTAGTTGAAATTGGAAGTACTTTGTTAAAAATCATTTTTTGTTAATGATTCATCATTTTAGTAAAAAAAGAACCTGTTTTTTTGTTAAAAATTGAAATGTTTTGTTGAAAATTATTTGTTGCGGTTGAAAATTAATTTTTTTAACTGAAAATTCAACTATTCCATTTTTTGTCGAAAATTTATCTTTTTTGATAGAAATTTAATTTTGGTTGAAAATTCATGTGTTTGGTTAAAAATTTAACTATTTTATTGAAAATGTATTTTATTTGGTTGAAAATTATTCTGTTCTGGTTGAGGATTCAACTATTTTTTGAAAAGTCTTCTTTGGTTGCAATAAACTGTTTTTGTTTTCAAATAAAACTTTTTCAGTTTAAATATAAACAATTACATGTTTTGTTTAGAATTCATTTTTTGGTTGAAAATTCAACTTGATTTATGTAAGAAAACCATCTGAATTGCACAATATTAATTTTAAAAGAAAGGGAAGAAATTTGAGAATTTAATTATTTTCCGAATTGCAAGAGAAACTTGTTGGGTTTTCACATTTTTATTGAGTTCAAGGCGAGAAAATATTGTATTTAAAAATTTTACCGTTTTCGGTTATTTTTCGTTATTTTTTCTGTATTGGAACAGGTCATTTTTTTTCTTTTTAGCATTTTTATTGTGGTTGATGGAAAAACTTTTTATTTTCAATTTTTTCCGAATTGGAAGAGGGACATTTTTTTCTTTTTAAGATTTTTAGCGACTTGGAAGGGAGGAAAATAGGAAATCCTTGTTTTAATTTGTTTTGAATTGGAACAGAAATATTTGTTTATTCTTCAGTTCTTTATAGAGTTGAAAGAGAGGAAATTTGGTTTTTTATGTTTTTCTGAGTCAAGTTTTTTTTAAGCATTAAAAATGATAGCGTGAATTTATATTTTTTAACCAGAAATCTTGGAACGTTTAAATAAAAAAATTTTTAAATCTGAAAATTCGAAAGAGTTCCGCTTGAGGGCTTTAATTTGCAGTTTTTAAATTTCTTAATTTAATTTTTATATTTCAATGGTCGTGAAAAATTTGTACGAATCGCGAAATATCCGGGATTTTTTTCCTCGATTAAAACGGTCACACAGGTTAATTTAAAAATTATTTTCTTAATTGAAATTATAAATTGATCAGTTTCAGGGTGTCTACCCTACCTGGAAAAACCTGGAATTGTCAGGGAATTTTTTTTAAAGTCAGGGAAATTTTTAAGAGGTTGCCTACCTTTTTAAAAATTACAGTATTGAATTGAATGAAAATGATTCTTCATTTGTAAAAGTATAACTCTCGATTACTATATTCAGCTATTTGGTTGAAAATTCGATCTTTTTGGTTGAACTCCATTATTTTTTATTGAAAATTGTAATCTTTTCTGTTTGAAATATCAGCTGCCACTGTTTTCGTTCCGAGTTCATATTTTCCAAAAGAAGATTTAATTACTTGAGAGTTACTCTTTTGTTGAAAATTTGTTTGTTTTTTTCTCGTTCAAAATTATTTTTGTTATTGAAAATGTTACTATTCAATATTTAGTTGAAAAGTTATCTTTTTTACTATTTTTATTTTTTTTATTCTATTATTATTTTATTATTTTTTAAAAAATTTTCATTTTTCTAGTAGAAGTTAATCTTATGGATTGAAAATTAATCTTGTTGTTTGTAATTTAATGTTAAACATTAATTTTTAAGTGAAAGTTTAACTATTCAATTGTTCATTGACAATTTATCTTTTTAATTGAAAATTCATGTATTTTATTGAGAATTCGTCTTATTTAGTAAAAATTAATCTTCTTGGTTGAAAGTTCTTCTCTTTGATTTAAAAATCAACTATTCCAGTTAAAGATTGATCATTTCCGGTGAAAATTCATGTATTTTGTTGAAAAATCGTTTTTGTCGTAGAAAATTTATTTTCTTGGTTTAAAATTCAAATATTCCAGCTAGGTATTCATCATTTTAGTTGAAAATTTATCTTTTTGCTTAAAAATAAAACTACTTGGTTGAAAGTTAAATTGAATTTGTTTTTAAAATAAATTTTTTGTGTGTGGAAAATTAATTTTTTTTTAATGAAAATTTAACTGTTTCATTTTTGGTTGAAAAACTGATCTTTCTTAGTTCATTATTCAGCTATTTGTTTGAAAATTTATCTTTTTTAGTTGAAAATTCAACTGCTTCATTGAGAGTTAATGTATTTTTGTTGTTGTAAATCGCCCTTTTGGTAGAAAATTAATCTTTCTGGTTGAAAATTCAACTATTCCAGTTAAAGATTAATTTTTAGTTTAAAATTCATGTATTTTGTTCAAAAATCGTCTTTGTGGTAGAAAATTAATTTTCTTGGTTGAAAATTCATCGTTTTGCTTGAAAATAAAACTACTTTTTCATTTTTGTTGAAAACTGATATTTTTTTGTTCAAAATTCAGCTATTTGTTTAAAAATTGATCTTTTTCAGTTGAAAATTCAATTTTTTCATTGAGAATTAATGTATTGTTTTGAAAAATCGTATTTTTGGTAAAAAATTAATCTTTTTGGTTTAAAATTCAACTATTTGGTTTAAAATTCATCTATCTTTTTGAAAATCCAAATTTTTACTGGAAAAGTTAGGAATTTAAATGGTTCAAATTGAATTATATATAGTGCCTGCATTAATTTTACCAAAATATGCACTGCATTTTAAGTATAAGTATATAAAATAAAAATTTGTTTGAATTATTATTCAAATTCATGGACTTTAAGAGAAAAATTCAAGAAGTGATTAATTAGGTTTTTAGTATTATTTAATTATTCGTTCGTGTTAAAATATTTAAGAATATCTTGTAATATTAATTGAATTCCTAGAAACTGAAAAAAACATGATTGATAATAGATTCGCAAAACTATACATATCCGAGTCGATTGTTTTAAAATATACGAAATATTTGAATGGCTACATGTTATGAAAAATTATACCTGGAAAAAACTTGGGATACCTGAAAAAAAAACTGGAATTGTCAGGGAATTTTTTTCCAGGATTTGAGTAGACACCCTGAGTTTGAACTTTGAAGGCTTGAATCGAAAAAAATTCTGAAAATCTGTAAATCAACGAAAAACAATTTTGACGCTTTATTGCTCACTGATCACCCTGTTATTTTATTAAAAACAGTTGTATAGAGAAATTAGAATTGGAAGTAGTGCCTACGATTTAGGATTGACAAGCAAAGCAGATTTTCCATATCGAAACTTGTTCATTCAAATTTTAGAAAAATTAAGAACTGATGATACATTTTACAGAATGTTCATACATATTGCTTGTGTTTTAACAGAAGAAAATGTTAATGATTACGTTTAAAGGAGTTACCAAAATGTGTCTTTTCCTTGCGATGGCCATGATCTTTTTCGACATTAACGTTGTCTTGTCTAACACGTGAAAGAAGATTCCTCGGGTCTCTTCTCTCTGCATGAGCCCGCAATGAATCCCTGCGAACTCGTAATTTACTCTGCGTCTCATTCCAATCTTTAGCACCTTCTTCGACAGCCCTCATAAAAGGCAATCCATATTTGTTATTAAATCCAGGTATATACCCTAAAATTGACAGAAAGATTCCACAAATTTGAGCGGTAGATAACTTTAAATTTCGATCCAGATCGATTAAATGTCCAGACTTCGCACTCTTTCCCCTCTTTTCTCCTCGTTAAAAGAATTCCTTTTTCTCCCTGTTTTCAAGAAACTGCCTGTTTTTTCCCTTCTCGTTTTTTCGCTTAAATACGGACTGAATGTATGGTACCCAATAAGAAAATCTAACTATTTTTACTTGAAAGTTGATTCTTCTTATTTGGAAAGTCGACGATTATATTTTTGGCTAAGAAATTATCTCATTTGATAAAAAATTCAACTACTTGGTTGAAAGTTGAACTACGTTGTTAAAAATTAATTTTATTGGTTGAAGATTCAACTTTTTTTAAATTGTTTTTTTTTTGTGTTTGAAAATTTAATTATTCCATTTTTCGATCAAAGTTAATCGTTTTTATTTTAACTCAGCTGTTGCACTTTTCGTTAAGAATTAATCCTTTTTGGTCGATAATTGGTCTTTTGGATAGAAAATTCGTACTTTTGGACTGAAAATTCAACTTTCTTGGTCTCTCTTCTAAAAAAATTGTACTTTTAGCTTAAAACTTCAACCATTTATTTAAAAATGCAACTGTTTGTAGTTGAAGATCAATTTTTTTTCAAAATTCGAACATTTGGGTAAAAATTCAACTTTGAAGGTTGAAAATTCTACTTATTGGTTAAAATTTCAATTTTGTATTGAAAATTTAACTATTTAATTGTAAATGCAATTGTTTGGTTGATAATTTTTGTTGTTTGTTAAAAATTCAACTATTTGCTTTCAAATTTCCTGATGGTAGGTTGAAAATTCGACTATTTGGTTAAAAATTCCACTATTTTGCTGAATATTTAATAATTTTTTTCTTAAAAATTTAACTATTTGGTTGAAAAATAATGTACTTCATTATTTTCTCATGTTAAATTTTTGCCGATTACTGTTCGACATAATAACATCAAACTTTAAATAATGTATTTCTTTGAAAAAACGTGTCTTGTTTGGTAGAAAATTAATCTTCATGGTTGAAAATTTATCCTCTTTGGTAAAAAATTTAACTGGTTGAAAATTAATCAGTTTTGGTTCAGGCTTCAACTATTCTGTTAAAAATTCAATTGATTTATCCAAAATTCGTCTTTTTTCTTGAAAATGTAAAATTTTGGTATAAAATTAGACTATTGGGATAAAAATTAACTTTTCTTGCTGAAAATTCATATTTTGAGATGAAAATTCAACTATTTTGTTGAAAATTCATTTTTTTTAGTTGAAATTTGTGTTAACTGAAAATGTAACTATTTCAAATTTAGGTTTAAAATTTGTCATTTTGAGTTTAAAATTTAACTATTTAGTTGGAAATGAACTTTTTAATTGAGAATTCAATTATTGTGGTACAAAATTCATCTATTTGGTTGAAGAGTCATCTTTTTTATCGAAAATATAACTGTTGATTTGAAAATTCGTCTTTTTGTATAGAAAATTCGTCATCTTGATTGAAAATTCAACTTTAACTTTTTTTTTTGCTTGAAAATGGGACTGTTTTTGTTAAAGTTTAATATTTTTTGTTTCAAAATTCGATCATTTAATTGAAAATTTATCTTGACAGGTTGAAAATTCAACTATGTGGTTAAAAATGTTCTTAAAAGTTCTAAAAATTTAAAACTGTTCTTGGTTGAAGTTTAGTTTTTTTCGTTGTACAATTTGACCATTTCGTTGAAAATTCATCTTTGTAGGTTGAAAATTCCACTATTTGGTTAAAAATTCAACTCTTAGGTTGAAAATCCATTCTTTTTGTTGAAAATTCATCCGTTTGGCTTGGAAATTCAACTGTTTGGTTGTAAATACAATTATTGTGTGGTTGATAATTATTTTTTGTTGTTTGAAAATTCAAATTTTTGATTTAAAATTTCATCTTGATAGGTTGAAAATTCAACTGTTTGGTTAAAAATGTAACCGTTCTTGGTTGAAGTTTAATCTTTTTCGTTCTAAAATTCGACCATTTCATTGAAAATTCATCTTTTTATGTTGAAAATTCCACTATTTGGTGAAAAATTCAACTTTGGTTGATCCTTTTTGTTGAAGATTCATCCATTTTTCTTGGAAATTCAACTATTTAGTTGTAAATGCAATTATTGTATGGTTGATAATTATTTTTTTTATTTGAAAACTTAAATGTTTGATTTAAAATTTCATCTTGGTAAGTTGAACATTCAACTATTAGGTTAAAAATCCTACTATTTTACTAAAAATTAACTATTTTCAAAAATTCGTCTATTTCGATAGAAAGTTCGTCCTTTTGGATTAAAAATTCATATTTATTGGTAGAAAAGTTGAAAATTCATCTTTTTAGGTTGAAAATTCAACTATTTGGTTAAAAATTAAACTATTTTGGTAAAAAGTCATCTTTTTTAGCTGAAAATTCATATTTTTTTAGAGCAAATTCGCCTGTTTGGACTGCAAATTAATTTTTTTTGTAGAAAAATGCGTAGTTGAAAAATCATTTTTCTTGGTTAAGAATTCAACTATCTTATAAAAAATATGTCCTTTTGGTTTAAAGATTCAACTATTTGAGTAAGAATGTAACTGCTCTTGGTTGAAGTTTAATATTTTTTGCTTTAAACGTCGACCACTTGGTTGAAATTTCATCATTGTAGGTTGAAAATTCGACTATTTAGTGGTAAATGTAATTGTTTGCTTGAAAATTAATTTTTTCTGTTGAAAATTCAAATATTTTATTTGAAATTTCATCTTGGTATGTTGAAAATTCAGCTATTATGTTGAAAATTGCACTCTTTTGCTGAAAATGTAATGATTTTGTTGAAAATTCAACTATTTTGTTAAAAAGTCATCTTTCTTGGCCGAAAAATTAATATTTTTTGCGTGAAAATTTATCTTTGTTGGTTTAATATTCAACTATTTGCTTGTAAAATTATTTTTTTTTTTAATTCAACTTTTTGTGTTGAAAAGTCAACTGTTTTCTAAAACAGTCGACTTTTGAGCTTGAAAATTCATCTGTTTTCATAGAAAATTAATCTATTTTGGTTGAAAGTTCAACTATTCTGTTTAAAATGCAATATATTTCGACTCGAAATCTTAAGCGTTTTATATTGTATTTATAACATGATGGCACCTGTACATTAATTTTATTAAACATATTTTATTCCCCTATTACTCCCCTATTTTCGTGAAAAATCACCCTCTTTTCCCTGTTTTGAGAGAATTTTGGGCTGCGAAGTCTGAATATCCCTGGCATAAAAATCTGAAAATTTAAAATCTACATGCCTGTGTATCCCAAAATGTACGGAGCTGGATGGTAAAAATGAGAATCGTTTTTCCAATCACTTCTGATGTCCTTTGTTTGAGGAATGGCTATCAATTCCGTTACACCATTTGGTCTGTAGGGCCCCGTCTTCAAAATTTTTTTCTCGAGTAGTTCCTGGCAAATTAAACAGCTTTCACTGATGTGGACTAGACAAAGCTTAGCGCACTTGATGGCATTTATTTATAATAATTGAGGGTTCGGATCAAATAACCGATTAGGAAGTTATTCTGCAAATAATTCTGTAGTTGGTAATTTTATCCGGCCATCAATTATGAGAGACGCTTCTTATTGATTTTTTATTGAAAATCTTGGTTATTTGATATAATTTAATATTCTTCATGTGCCATTATTTATTAACGTGTATCAACTGTGCCATCTGCGCTAAGCTTTGTCTAATCGATTTTGTAATTGCTTGACCCTATTTAAATTAAAGGTGATTTGAAATATTTTTTTCTCAATTCTAAAGTTCATTTTAGATTATTTTCAATAATGAAATTCTAAGCTTTATAAATTCAAGTAAACTTTTCTAGCGAAATAACATTATAATTAATAATAATAATCTTCAAATTGATGCATTTACTTTGTTCTTATAAAATTCTGCTTCCACTTCAGGTTGTTCAAATTTAATAATTTTTAGTTTTCAAAATTGAACTATTCAAATTTTTTGCAATTACATATCTTTAAAATATAAATCTTAAAAATTGAATGAATTGCAAATCTATATCTTAAAATTTTAAGAATTTTTAATTTTGATTTTTTTAAATTGCAAAACTTTTGAACCTTTGATCTTTAAAATTATCAAAATTTGAGAATGTTTATTTCTGGATCTTTAACTTTAAAGAGTTTTCAATTATAAATCCTTAAAATTGATGAGTTATTAATTTTGTAAGTAACACTTAAAACAGTTTTTAGTTTTAAAATAAAAAATTCTGCATATAAATTTGACGATTTACATTTGAAATTTCCATAATTTGGAAGATTTAGAAGTAAAAGCTTGACTTTTAGTCTTCAAAATCATCCAAATGTAAGAATTTTTATTTTTGGATCTTTAAAATAGAGGGGGTTCAGTTGTAACTATTCAAAATTTTCGAACTTTGAATTATCTTGAGAATTGAAGAGTTTTTTATTTTAAAGTTAACACTTAAAAATAATCCAAGTTCAATTTTTCAAATCGAAAATTTTCTAAATTTGACGATTTATATTTGAAATTTATTAAAGTTGGAAGATTTAACATTAAAAATTCTTTAATTTTGATGAATAAAATTCGAAATTTCTTAAATTTGGAAAATTCCGAACTTGAAATTCACGTTTTTTTCCATTCGTACAACTTTAAATTGTAAATATTTAAAATTGAAGAGTTTTTATTTTTTTTTAATCTTGAAAATTTCCAATAAAAAATTATCCAAGTTTTAAGTTTTACAATTAAAATCTTCAATTTGGAAGAGTCCAAATTTAAAACTTCTTCAAACTCATCATAATTTAAGAATTTTATTTATTCATTTTTTAAATTAAAGAATTTTCAATTGTAACTCACCACAATTGTAAAACTTTGAATGGTAACTTTTTAAAATTGAAGGTTTTTTAATCTTAAAATTTACAATGTAAAATTATGCAAGATTTAAGTTTTACATTTGAAACTTCTGTAATTTTCATGATTTAAATTCGTAATTTCTTCAATTTGTAAGGTTGAGAATTGATAATTTGACTTTTAATCTTCAAATTCATGAAAATTAAAGAATTTTTATTTATACATCTTAAAAATTAAATAGTTTTCAATAATAAATCTTTTAAATTAAATTGTGAAAAACAGGACGAACCTATTTCAAAAAGTTGCTTATAAATAAAATATTATGCGTTTAAAGTATAAACATTCAAATGCCTTTTAAGGCAACCTTATAACGATTTGCGACATACAATTTCAAATTAACTTAAATATTTATATCTTTGCTTCTAACTCCTGTTGGGATAAAATATTATATTTAAATAAAAGTTACAGATTACTGAAAGCCGATTAAAATTAAAATTGAAATTGTAATCAAATTAAAATTGAAATTGTAATCAAATTAAAATTGTATGAAAGCCGATATAGCTATTTTAATATATATTTTAATTTATGATTATTATATTTATAGAACTTTAAATTTAAGCATATATTTCTATTAGATAAATAATGTTAAATCGATTAAAAGAAATTATTTTAAAAAATGTTAACGTTTAATAATGCACTTCACTTACTTTCATTATTTCTTCTGTACATGCTCCAAACCTTTTGCCGACTCGAAACTTCAGTGTTGGACAATGCCCAGTATATCTGCAAAAACAAAAACTATTTTCAATATGGAAATTAAAAATTAAAAATACTTTCAATATATATTTTGCCCTAAATTGACTATTTGTTGCCTGCTAGCTTTAATCCACTGCGAATTTAATGGACGAAAAAACTGTTAAATTAAATTGAAAAACGAGTAAGAAATTTAATTAAAAAATTGGTTCATTTTCTGGATAATTTTGAAATTTTTTGGTATCTTTTTCAAGTCATCAATAATATTTTTTAATTTTTTGATCGGATGGATTAAAACATGATTGTGTATAAGATCGAATACATTTTTTTAAACCTGAATTTTTGATAATATATCAAAATAAAATTTAAAAAAATTTGCATTGTAAAATTATATTGAAGTTTGAAATACATATAGTAAGGCAGAGTAAAAATGCACCAAATAATTGAATCATTTTGATCAGACAAAAAACAGCTGTGTTTTGGCATTTTGTCGTTTTTGAATTTGAAAATTGAAAAAAAAAAAGATTTACCTATAGGCAAAAACGTGTTGGGAATTTTTTGTGAGTTAAGTTTTTTGTGGTGAAAAACTATTTAAAAAAAAAGTAAAAACAACATTTATTGCGCAAGTTATAATGTTCTGAAAATGTGCACAGAAATATGTTTTTTTTTTTTTAAATTTAGTTAAGTGCAAATTAAAAAAAAAATGTTAAACACGCTTCAAAAAAGTAAGACAATTTTTATTTTATATTAAAAAAATACTTAGGTACATGTTTCTTCGATAGAATTTTGAGCTACGTCAGCCGTTTCGTTTTTACATTTTCACAGGGTGCACAGTCTTCCCTTTTTTTTCTTAGTTTTCCCTTTTTTCTTGAAATTCCCCTTTTTCCACCTATTCTCAAAAAACTTCCCCTTTTTCCCCTTTTCTCTTTAAATATACGATATTTGAAATTGTAACCATTATTCAATAATAATTGAAGCAATTATAGCACTTAAATAAATGATTTATGATTAATTAATTATTATAATAATTATTATAATTGAATAATAATTATTATTGAATAATTAAACTCTTAAAAAAAATGTTGAGAAGAAACATTTTAAAGCAAGTTGAAAATGTGAAAACGGAGACAGAAGTTATTATCCAATATAAAATTGGAACATTTACAAAATATATAGTACTTTTTAAATAAGTATTAGAAGATTAACACATTTTATTTGAAATGTACAAAGTTAAATACCTAATTAAAAAATGGAATATTCCCAATTCATCAACTGCCATTTTAAATTTGAGCAATTTTTAATTTTTTTAAATCTTTGCTTGAAAATTTAACTATTGTTGAAACTTTTTTTTTTTGAAAATTATTTTTTTTTAATTCAAAAGTTATATTTTTTGGCAGAAAATTGGTTATAAATGCAACTATTTGGTTGAAAATATATTTATTTTGTTATATATTCACTTTTTTAAACTGAAAATTGCAATTTTTGATTCAAAATTATTTTTTGTATTGAAAGCTTATATTTTTTAATTCAAAATTCAACTGTATTGTAGAAAGTTCTTTTTTTCTGGCTCAAAAATTCAATAATTTTGTAGAAAATTGATTTTTTCATTTGAAAATTAGTTTCTTTTGGTTCAAAGTTTTTTTTTTATTTTGGTAATTCAACTATTTTGTTGAAAATGTATGCATTTCTTGACAATTCGTCATTTTTTTTGTAAAAAATCAATCTTCTTGCCTTAAAATTCGACATTTGGAATGCAATTTTTTTCTTTATTGATTAAACAATCTTTTTTGTTTGAAAACTCAACTCTGTTTGAAAATCCGTATTTTCGGATTGAAGATTCAACTATTTTGTAGAAAATTATAATTTTATCTCGAAAATTGGACAGTTTGATAGAAGATTCAAGTAATTGGTCGAATTTTGCACTACTTTGTTAAAAATTCATTTTTTAGTTTAAAATTGATCATTTCAGTTAAAGTTTTGTTTGTTTGTTAAAAACTAGCTTTTCTAACTGAAAATTTCAATGTTTGGTTGAAAATTAACTTTTTAATTAAAAGTTCATATTTTCGTGTTGAAAAATCAACTGCATTGTAGAAAATTCTTCTTCCAGGCTTCAAAATTCAACAATTTGAGAGAAAATTCAGTTTTTTCAATTGAAAATTAATTGTTTAAAACGAAAATATAACTATTCGATTTTTGGTTAAAAACTGATGTCCTTAATTCAACAATATTCAATTATTTTGTTCAAAAAATATTTTTTTCAATTTAAAAAAATTGTTAATTGTAAATTTAAGAAAGAGAACAGAAGATACATATTAACCGATTAAAAAAAATTTTCTTTACTTTTTTTTGGATGTCGACCCACAAATTGTTATCCCTCAGCTCGAACGATTCGATTACTTTTTAGCATTTTTCTCCGCTCTACTGAAGAGTTTGGTTTTAAATTTACATTGAAAGTATTAATTATAGTAAGGATGAAATGACAAATCTTGGAAAGAAATATTAAGAGAACGATGTTAAATATACCACAATTGTGTATTTAACTAATTTTTTCCCCCGGACTTTTTTATATCACTCTGGATGGATTTTCGATGATCTAAGTATATCCAATTTTTTAAAAATAAAACTTTAATGGCAGAAATCATTGAAAAATCATTGAAAATTATTTAAAAATGTAATATTTCTTACAAAAAGATTGTTCTCTTCGACATATGAAAATAAATGTTCAATTTTTTCCCTATTTTTTCCTTTTTCGTAAGAAAACCGGCCTATTTCCCCTTGAATTTTTTTTGTTGAGATTTTTATATATTTTTGATCGCACAAAAAATAATAAAAAATCAAAAATTTCATTTTGCGGTCAAACTATGCAAGCCACGAAAAAGATGAGTGGCCAAAAATTGTGCACCCAAAAAAGATATACAAATTTGTTATTAATCACTTTTTGATAGGACCCATAGTTTTTTTTTATTCTTGAAAAACAGCATTAAAAATAAAAATTTTGGGACAAACGACATAAGCTACGAAAAAAGTCAATGGACAAAAGTTGTTCACTCAAGAAAGAGCTACAAAGAACATTTTATTTATAAACATTTTTCGCCTAAATTATCAATAAAAATGTTCTTAGATCCACTTTACTGTATTTACTGTACCACTTTAGTGTATATTTTTGACTGAAATCGTAAAAATAACATTGAAAATAAACAAATTAAATTTATG
Source organism: Andricus quercusramuli (assembly GCA_932178445.1). Lineage (NCBI taxonomy): Eukaryota > Metazoa > Arthropoda > Insecta > Hymenoptera > Cynipidae > Andricus > Andricus quercusramuli. Next base: position 891 of record CAKNXH010064981.1, on the reverse strand, counting down.
GAAAAACAACACAAGTTGCAATAAAATATTGAATAATAAATGTTGTTATAGGATGCGCACTTTTTCAATTATGAAAACAAGACAATGAAAATATGTTTGTTTCAATACCAATGCATATTATGAATTGCAATAATATAAATTTATTGAAATTATACATTTTTCAAGGTAGCTGAGAATAAAAATAAGTGCAAAATAAGGAACAAATATTAAAGTGATAATGATAAATAAAATTTGAACTTTATTTTGCAATATCTGAATAAACAATCCCAGGTCGAGGTACAGACATAAATCTAATATATATTTTCATCATACCTCAATCGAAAATTTGACTTTCGATGCCTATGGAGCGGGTCGAAAATTGAATTTTCAACCCTAGGAAAGAAAGTGACAGATAAATGTAAATGGCGGTGTTTATCGCCATTGACGAGTGAAATCGTTGCCTCGGCTCGAGTCAATTACAATTACAGTTTTTTATCATATCGATAATCGAAAATTCGCCTTGAGATGCCTGTGAAGCGAGTAGACAATCTAATTTTCAACCCTAGGGAAGAAAGTAACAGATTCAATAAAATTGAAATTTTTGAAAATTATTAAAGAATTCAAAAATATAATATTTTAATACATTGTAATATTGCAATCGAGCAAATGTAGCATGCCGCAACCAACTATACATTGTATGTATAATGCTTCTATCATAAAAGGGACCTTATATTTATAAGCGGGAAAAGGCGTGAACTGTCCGGGAATTTCGTGGGAAAAATTTAATAAGACACACTGTAGGTAGGGTAAAAGAGGGTGGGGATATAAGGGGCGGGGAAGTAAAGGAAATTATTATAAATGAGGTTGAGTAGAGGGGGATGTGAGAACTGGGGAAGGGGTGTAGAGTCTTAG
>CAKNXH010064976.1:0-19629 GCA_932178445.1 Andricus quercusramuli | reverse complement strand
AAAATTTTTGAAATTTGAAATTTCTGAAATGTTAGTAAAATCTTCTAAATCGTGTGAAATCTTTTGAATGTTTGTCATATTTTTCTCAAATCTTGAAAGTTTTGTGCGAAATCTTCTGAAATTTTGTTGAAATCTCAAAATCTTTGTGAAATCTTAAAACATTTGTAAATTCTTTCAATCTTTGTGAAATCATTAAAATATTTCTGAAGTGTTTGAAAAATCTTTGAAATCTTCTAAAATTCTTTGGATTTTTGTGAAGTATTTCTGAAATCTTTTTAATCTTTGTAAAACCTTTGAAATCTTCTTGAATCTTCGGATTCTTGGAAATCTTATAATATTTTAAAATTTTTTGGAATTTATCAAATCTTTGTGATATCTTCTGAAATCTTTTGAAATTTTGGAAATGGCTGTTATAATCTTTTAAAGTATTTGAAATATTTGTGAAATTTTTAAAATATGTTGAAATCGTTGAGAAAACTTCTGAAATCTTTTGAAATCTTTTTGAACTTTTTGTTGAATCTGTGCTAAATTTGTGAAACCTTTTGGAGTCATAAAATCTTCATGAAATCTTTTAATATCTTTGTGGAATTTTTGTAAAATCTATGTAATATTTGTGAAATCTTCTAAAATCTTTGAATTCTTGGAAATCTTGTAATAATATTTTGAAATCTTTTGAAATATGTGAAATCTTTGAACTCTTTGTAAAATATGTGCCAAATCTTTGAAATCTTTTGTAAACTTTGTGAAGTCTTTAAATCTTTTTGAAATATTTAAAATCTTTCTGAAATGTTTCGAATTTTCGTGAAATATTTTTAAAGTCTTTGTAATCTTTGCAAAATCTTTGAATTCTTGGAAATCTTATAATAATATTTTTAAATCTTTCGAAACTTATGAAATATTTGTAATATCTTCTAAAATCTTTGTGAAATCTGCGAAATCTTTTAAAATTGTTGTGAAATCTTTATCATCATTTGAAGTATTTGAAATCTTTGCGAAAATTTTGAAACCTTTGAGAAATCTTCTGAAATCTTTTTGAACTCTTTGAAAATCTGTGCTAAGTCTTTGAAATCTTTTAAACTCCTACAATCTTCGTGCAATATTTTGTATCTTTTGAGATTTTTAAAATCTTTGAAATATTCTGTAATATTTGAGAAATCTTTAAAGCTGCCGTGGAATCTTTTAAATGTTTGCGAAATCGTTGAAATATTTTTAAATTTTCGAGTTAAATCTTCTGAAACCTTTTGAAATCTTTTTGAACTCTGTAAAATCTGTGCTACGTCTTGAAATATTTTGGAATCTTTGAATCTCTCTGAAACCTTTTGAGTCTTTTTAGATTTTTTAATTCTCTGAAATCTTTGTAAAATCTTTGAAATCTTCTAAAATATTTTAGAAATCTTTGAATCTTTTGCGAAATCTTTAAAATATTTTGAAGTATTTGAAACCTTTTGGAAATCATTGAAATATTTTAAAATCTTTGAAGTCTTCTGAAATATTTTTTTATGTCTTGAAATGTTGTACTCTTTGCTTTAAAATCTTACGCAAGATTTAAGATTAAAGTCTTAAAATTGGTTGTAAACATAAAAGTCAAGTGGTCAACCCTCCTATTTATTTAATGATATAAAATATTTTTGCTTTATTTTTCAGGAAAGATTACGACTGTAATAGGTTAACAAGTGGTGTCTTACAACTGAGCGACAACACTCACCTTGTAATAGACGAGACGAATTTAACCAGTGGTCAAGTTACTCCCTGCGGCAGAAATAATTACAATGCGATTAACACCCTCGTTCAATTTCAGAAGGTTGCTTACGATTTTAAGTTTTACCCAATGGATTACGAAACTGATATTCCAGTATTAATCCTATCCACAGTCAAATCGTTCATACAGGTAGGTTATACTTAGTTGGTCAAAATTTTATGTTTGATAATTTTTGTTGTTGTTCACGTTAAGGGATGATTTTTAGTGCAACACGCAAGTGGCACTTAATGTGGATTCAGAAACTGAGGGCTTATTCCCGCAAGTGGTCGAGGCAGCACAACAATACTTGAAAGATGAAGATAGACTGAACAACATCAGGCAATATTTGCATATGTTGAGACACGCAAAATTTGAGTTTAATGAGGAGATGACAGAGGTGAAGAATTTATTTTATAATACTTTTTTTTTAATAAATCAGGGCAACAATATTCCAATTTCAGGGCTCGGATCGTGTGACTTATTCGACTTTTTTGAAAAAATGTGACGAATCGACTTTTTTTCGTTTTTTTCATAAATTCGCTATACTTGGTTTCAATTTTAATCAAACTAAAACGTTAAAAATTGAAATTCCACACGAGCAAAAATTGTAAAGCTTTAATTATGGACATTAACAATTGAATAATTTCTCACTGAAGCTTCATATCTAGAACGTTTTCAATTAATAGCGTTTGAAATTGAACCTTTTCTAATTTCTTCAATCCGTATTCAAAAATTTAATTTTTTCAAATTGCAAGCCTTAACAGTTGGAAATTTTCAATTGCCCTTTTTAAAAAGAATTGATCTTTTTTTCCTCCTATTTTCTTTTCTTTTCTTTCGAAAATTTAACTGTTTTGTTGAACATTTGCTTTCATGATAGAAAAATCATCCTTTTCAATTGAAAAATTCCTCTTTTCTGATAGAAAAGTCGTCTCCTTTGGTTGAAAATTAACTTTTTCGTTGAAAATTCAAGTATCTTCTACAAAAAATGATCTTTTTGCTCAAAAATAATTTTTTAATTCAAATATTTGTTTTGAAATTCGTCTCTTTTAATAAAAAGTCCAATTTTCTTTTAATTCAGCTTTTCAGGTTGAAAAATCAACTGTCTTTTAAAAAATTCGTCTTTTTGGCTTGAAAATTCAATTATTTGGTTGAAGTTTAATCTTTATTGTTTGAAAATCCGAAAACTTGAATGAAAATTAAATTATTTTGTTTAAAAGTCATCTTTTTTTGTCAAAAATTCAACTGTTTTGTTGAAAAATTGTCTTTTTGGATGGAAAATTCGTCCTTATGGGTTGAAAAATCATCTTTTTTGGTGGAAAAGTCATCTTCTTTTTGGTTGAAAATTCATCTTTCTTCGTTAAATTTTTTTTAATTTGGAAATTCACGTTTTCAGGTTGATAATTCAACTGTCTTCAAAAAATCGTATTTTTAGCTTGCAAATTAAATTATTTGGTTGAAAATTTATCTTCATAGGATGAAAATTATTTACTTGTTGAAAATTCAATTTTTCAGGCTGATGATTTAACTGTATTCTGAAAAATCGCCTTTTTGGCTTGACAATTTAACTATTTAGTTGAAAATGCAACTGTTTTGGTTGAGATTTAATCTTTTTTAATTGAAAAGTTCAACCATTTGGTTAAAAATTCAATTATTTGGTTCAGTAGTCATCTTTTTGATCAAAAATTCAACGTTTCGTTGAACATTCGTCTTTTTGGAAAAAAGATGTATTAAAATTATGTATTAAAATTTTATCTTTTATGGTGGTAAAGGCACCTTTCTGGTTGAAAAATAACCTTTTTTTTTCGAAAATTCAAGTGTATTTTAAAAAATTCCTCTTTTTTAATAAATAATTTTCTATTTCAATTCAACTATTTGGTTGAAAATTCATCTTTTTTATTGAAACTCAGTTTCTTTTTGAAAATTCAACTTTTCAGGATGATAAAATGAAGGTTCCTGAAGTTCAAAATTAATATAAATTATAAACTTTTCTCGTTTGAAGATAATCCAATTTGACAAGTATAAAAGTTCAGAAAGAAATATCTTAAACCAGATTCAGAATCCTTCAAGCTGAATGACTATTGTTAAATAATTGTTTTAACTCTGAAGTTTAATTTTATCGTGCGAAGAATATTTGAAAATCAATTGGAATTATGTGCCCTACATTCCTAAACAAACAAAGTTTTACTTAGGTCATTCAGTGATAAAATACCCTAATTCAGTTTCTGATACTGCTTGTTTGTCATTATCTTTAAAAATTTGATCCGGCTTTTTATAGACTTTTTTCGAAATTCCTTGCGACTTTCTTGGCAATTTTATGCGATTAAAGCTACTTTTTAAATGTCTTCTAGCCGATTCGAGCTCTGCAATTTAGAAAATAATTAATTTTAAACATGAAAATTGATTTCTTCAGGTCATTCAGGAAGATTTTGTGAAGATGCGACATGCCAACAAATCCTACACGGGAGACGACTTACACACTCTAATGGTTTTTGCTAGGCTGATGTCCTTGTCCTATGGAAAGAATACTTTGACCATTGATATATGGAAAAAAGCCTTCGAATTAGAAGCAGAGCGCATAGGCAGGTTACCTAAGCGTAACGATCAAGTACAATCTTGAATAAAAAGTTGATATTTCGAGGTATAGTTTCTAATTATTCTAATTTATAATTAAGTATGCTTTTTTATACCATTTTTTACCTGCGTTTGTAAGTAATAAACTACTTTTATTAATTAATCTCCGGTTGAAAATCGTGAAGAGAATATTTATTTTTATTTACATAAATAAATAACTACGCTTTAACAATGTATAATCAAATTATTAAGGCTACTTTACACTTTGGCTATATTCCATTCTCAATCGCAAATGAGAAGTGAAACCAGCGCATTGTAAATACATTTTTTATTATATCTCAAAAACGTTTCCAAGTAGAAATGCGTTCGAGAATAATTTTCAAAGAAAAAAGAATAAAAGAGGATTCTATAAATTAAGTATCTAGAGAAATTATTTTTACAAGTTCCTCGTCTTCTGGGTGGAATTAATTTACAGATTTTATCAAGTTTTGAAAAGAATACCGGATTTTTTTCTCGATTGTGTATGTTTTAAGGCACGATCGCTTTCTACAAGTTGATATGTACGTATACAGGTAAATTCTTTCTTTTAAAATTTAGAAAATAGAATTTATAATCAGATAAACTGATTTTCTCTACGCTCTCGTATGTCCGGTATCGTCTATATAAGTAGCATCTAAAACCCTTTGAATGGTATGCGTGTTTTTAATTCTGCTGTATCTTTCTTCCCGCTCCTTTTGGAGAAGTTGTAATCCTTTTTTTGCAGCTTGCCTGTATCCTTTTGAGAGTGAAACTTCTCCCTTGGCTCCAGGAATGTGTCCTGTGTAGCCTACGATTGGTGGTCGTTCTGGTGAAACGTGGTGATCTAATTAACAAAAGAAATTAAAATTTTAATGGGGATTAACATAAGTGGAGGTAATTGAAATAATTTATTAATTTAAATTTAAATTTATAATTTAAATAACTAAATTTAATTTAAATTTAATTTAAATTAATTTAAATTTAATTTATTAAAACTGGTCACGGAAAGTCTGGGAATTTCAGGAAAAAATCTGACAAAGTCAGGGAAATTTTGGTAAACTGACGTTAAAGTTATTTTTATTAGTTTGTTGAAAATTCAATTGTGCTGTTGAAAATTCATCTATTTTGGATAAAAATGTTATTATTTGGTTGAAAATTAATCTGATTTGGTTGAGAATGCAACTATTTTGTTAAAAATTCGTATTTTTTGGTTGAATTCAACTGTCTTCGGTTTAAAATTAAAATCTGTTTTAGTTCAAATATATTAACAATTACATTTTTTGTTGAAAATTCATATTTTTTGGTTGTAAATATAACTACTTAGTTGAAATTGGAACTACGTGGTTAAAAAATCAATTTACTTGGTTCAAAATTTAACTGTTTTATAGAAAATTAGTTTTTGTTGCTGAAAATTAATTTTTTTAATTGAAATTTTAACCATTATATGCCCGGTTGAAAATTTATTTTATTTGATTGAAAATTTTTCTGTTAGAAAAGTAATTTCATTGAGTGAAAAATATTTTTGGTTAAAAATTAAATTCTTTGATGGAAATTGAACTGTTTTGTTGAAAATTCGTTTTTTTGGCCGACAATTCATTTTTTTTACTGAAAATTTAACTACTCTTATTTTTGGTTGAATTTTTTTTTGTTTAGTTGAGAATTCATTTATTTTGTTAAATTTCATTTTTTTAGTGGAAAATTCATTTATTTTGGTAGAAATTACATCTTTCCTATTTAAAAATAACGAATGTTTGGTTAAAAATTAGTCTGTTTTGGCTAAGAATACTATTTTTTTTAAAATTATAATTAATAATAATTTATTATTAATTTTTTTGAAAGTACTATTTTGTTGAAAATTCGTCTTTTTTGGTTGAATTCAACTGTTGTTGGTTTAAAATAGAAATATTTCTTAGTTCATATATCAACAATTACATTTTTTGTTAAGAATTCATTTTTTTAAATTGAAAATTCAAGTGCGTAGTTGAAATTGGAAGTACTTTGTTAAAAATCATTTTTTGTTAATGATTCATCATTTTAGTAAAAAAAGAACCTGTTTTTTTGTTAAAAATTGAAATGTTTTGTTGAAAATTATTTGTTGCGGTTGAAAATTAATTTTTTTAACTGAAAATTCAACTATTCCATTTTTTGTCGAAAATTTATCTTTTTTGATAGAAATTTAATTTTGGTTGAAAATTCATGTGTTTGGTTAAAAATTTAACTATTTTATTGAAAATGTATTTTATTTGGTTGAAAATTATTCTGTTCTGGTTGAGGATTCAACTATTTTTTGAAAAGTCTTCTTTGGTTGCAATAAACTGTTTTTGTTTTCAAATAAAACTTTTTCAGTTTAAATATAAACAATTACATGTTTTGTTTAGAATTCATTTTTTGGTTGAAAATTCAACTTGATTTATGTAAGAAAACCATCTGAGTTGCACAATATTAATTTTAAAAGAAAGGGAAGAAATTTGAGAATTTAATTATTTTCCGAATTGCAAGAGAAACTTGTTGGGTTTTCACATTTTTATTGAGTTCAAGGCGGGAAAATATTGTATTTAAAAATTTTATCGTTTTTATGGCCTTTATTAAGTTAGAAGGGATGCAATCTTCGTTATTTTTTCTGTATTGGAACAGGTCATTTTTTTTCTTTTTAGCATTTTTATTGTGGTTGATGGAAAAACTTTTTATTTTCAATTTTTTCCGAATTGGAAGAGGGACATTTTTTTCTTTTTAAGATTTTTAGCGACTTGGAAGGGAGGAAAATAGGAAATCCTTGTTTTAATTTGTTTTGAATTGGAACAGAAATATTTGTTTATTCTTCAGTTCTTTATAGAGTTGAAAGAGAGGAAATTTGGTTTTTTATGTTTTTCTGAGTCAAGTTTTTTTTAAGCATTAAAAATGATAGCGTGAATTTATATTTTTTAACCAGAAATCTTGGAACGTTTAAATAAAAAAATTTTTAAATCTGAAAATTCGAAAGAGTTCCGCTTGAGGGCTTTAATTTGCAGTTTTTAAATTTCTTAATTTAATTTTTATATTTCAATGGTCGTGAAAAATTTGTACGAATCGCGAAATATCCGGGATTTTTTTCCTCGATTAAAACGGTCACACAGGTTAATTTAAAAATTATTTTCTTAATTAAAATTATAAATTGATCAGTTTCAGGGTGTCTACCCTACCTGGAAAAACCTGGAATTGTCAGGGAATTTTTTTTAAAGTCAGGGAAATTTTTAAGAGGTTGCCTACCTTTTTAAAAATTACAGTATTGAATTGAATGAAAATGATTCTTCATTTGTAAAAGTATAACTCTCGATTACTATATTCAGCTATTTGGTTGAAAATTCGATCTTTTTGGTTGAACTCCATTATTTTTTATTGAAAATTGTAATCTTTTCTGTTTGAAATATCAGCTGCCACTGTTTTCGTTCCGAGTTCATATTTTCCAAAAGAAGATTTAATTACTTGAGAGTTACTCTTTTGTTGAAAATTTGTTTGTTTTTTTCTCGTTCAAAATTATTTTTGTTATTGAAAATGTTACTATTCAATATTTAGTTGAAAAGTTATCTTTTTTACTATTTTTATTTTTTTTATTCTATTATTATTTTATTATTTTTTAAAAAATTTTCATTTTTCTAGTAGAAGTTAATCTTATGGATTGAAAATTAATCTTGTTGTTTGTAATTTAATGTTAAACATTAATTTTTAAGTGAAAGTTTAACTATTCAATTGTTCATTGACAATTTATCTTTTTAATTGAAAATTCATGTATTTTATTGAGAATTCGTCTTATTTAGTAAAAATTAATCTTCTTGGTTGAAAGTTCTTCTCTTTGATTTAAAAATCAACTATTCCAGTTAAAGATTGATCATTTCCGGTGAAAATTCATGTATTTTGTTGAAAAATCGTTTTTGTCGTAGAAAATTTATTTTCTTGGTTTAAAATTCAAATATTCCAGCTAGGTATTCATCATTTTAGTTGAAAATTTATCTTTTTGCTTAAAAATAAAACTACTTGGTTGAAAGTTAAATTGAATTTGTTTTTAAAATAAATTTTTTGTGTGTGGAAAATTAATTTTTTTTTAATGAAAATTTAACTGTTTCATTTTTGGTTGAAAAACTGATCTTTCTTAGTTCATTATTCAGCTATTTGTTTGAAAATTTATCTTTTTTAGTTGAAAATTCAACTGCTTCATTGAGAGTTAATGTATTTTTGTTGTTGTAAATCGCCCTTTTGGTAGAAAATTAATCTTTCTGGTTGAAAATTCAACTATTCCAGTTAAAGATTAATTTTTAGTTTAAAATTCATGTATTTTGTTCAAAAATCGTCTTTGTGGTAGAAAATTAATTTTCTTGGTTGAAAATTCATCGTTTTGCTTGAAAATAAAACTACTTTTTCATTTTTGTTGAAAACTGATATTTTTTTGTTCAAAATTCAGCTATTTGTTTAAAAATTGATCTTTTTCAGTTGAAAATTCAATTTTTTCATTGAGAATTAATGTATTGTTTTGAAAAATCGTATTTTTGGTAAAAAATTAATCTTTTTGGTTTAAAATTCAACTATTTGGTTTAAAATTCATCTATCTTTTTGAAAATCCAAATTTTTACTGGAAAAGTTAGGAATTTAAATGGTTCAAATTGAATTATATATAGTGCCTGCATTAATTTTACCAAAATATGCACTGCATTTTAAGTATAAGTATATAAAATAAAAATTTGTTTGAATTATTATTCAAATTCATGGACTTTAAGAGAAAAATTCAAGAAGTGATTAATTAGGTTTTTAGTATTATTTAATTATTCGTTCGTGTTAAAATATTTAAGAATATCTTGTAATATTAATTGAATTCCTAGAAACTGAAAAAAACATGATTGATAATAGATTCGCAAAACTATACATATCCGAGTCGATTGTTTTAAAATATAAGAAATATTTGAATGGCTACATGCTGTGAAAAATTATACCTGGAAAAAACTTGGGATACCTGAAAAAAAAACCTGGAATTGTCAGGGAATTTTTTTCTAGGATTTGAGTAGACACCCTGAGTTTGAACTTTGAAGGCTTGAATCGAAAAAGATTCTGAAAATCTGTAAATCAACGAAAAACAATTTTGACGCTTTATTGCTCACTGATCACCCTGTTATTTTATTAAAAACAGTTGTATAGAGAAATTAGAATTGGAAGTAGTGCCTACAATTTAGGATTGACAAGCAAAGCAGATTTTCCATATCGAAATTTGGTCACTCAAATTTTAGATAAATTAAGAACTGATGATACATTTTACAGAATGTTCTTACATATTGCTTGTGTTTTAACAGAAGAAAATGTTAATTAAATGATTATGTCTAAAAGAGTTACCAAAATGTGTCTTTTCCTTGCGATGGCCATGATCTTTTTCGACATTAACGTTGTCTTGTCTAACACGTGAAAGAAGATTCCTCGGGTCTCTTCTCTCTGCATGAGCCCGCAATGAATCCCTGCGAACTCGTAATTTACTCTGCGTCTCATTCCAATCTTTAGCACCTTCTTCTACAGCCCTCATAAAAGGCAATCCATATTTGTTATTAAATCCAGGTATATACCCTAAAATTGACAGAAAGATTCCACAAATTTGAGCGGTAGATAACTTTAAATTTCGATCCAGATCGATTAAATGTCCAGACTTCGCACTCTTTCCCCTCTTTTCTCCTCTTTAAAAAAATTCCTTTTTCTCCCTGTTTTCAAGAAACTGCCTGTTTTTTCCCTTCTCGGGTTTTCGCTTAAATACGGACTGAATGTATGGTATCCAATAAGAAAATCTAACTATTTTTACTTGAAAGCTGATTCTTCTTATTTGGAAAGTCGACGATTATATTTTTGGCTAAGAAATTATCTCATTTGATAAAAAATTCAACTACTTGGTTGAAAGTTGAACTACGTTGTTAAAAATTAATTTTATTGGTTGAAGATTCAACTTTTTTTAAATTGTTTTTTTTTTGTGTTTGAAAATTTAATTATTCCATTTTTCGATCAAAGTTAATCGTTTTTATTTTAACTCAGCTGTTGCACTTTTCGTTAAGAATTAATCCTTTTTGGTCGATAATTGGTCTTTTGGATAGAAAATTCGTACTTTTGGACTGAAAATTCAACTTTCTTGGTCTCTCTTCTAAAAAAATTGTACTTTTAGCTTAAAACTTCAACCATTTATTTAAAAATGCAACTGTTTGTAGTTGAAGATCAATTTTTTTTCAAAATTCGAACATTTGGGTAAAAATTCAACTTTGAAGGTTGAAAATTCTACTTATTGGTTAAAATTTCAATTTTGTATTAAAAATTTAACTATTTAATTGTAAATGCAATTGTTTGGTTGATAATTTTTGTTGTTTGTTAAAAATTCAACTATTTGCTTTCAAATTTCCTGATGGTAGGTTGAAAATTCGACTATTTGGTTAAAAATTCCACTATTTTGCTGAATATTTAATAATTTTTTTCTTAAAAATTTAACTATTTGGTTGAAAAATAATGTACTTCATTATTTTCTCATGTTAAATTTTTGCCGATTACTGTTCGACATAATAACATCAAACTTTAAATAATGTATTTCTTTGAAAAAACGTGTCTTGTTTGGTAGAAAATTAATCTTCATGGTTGAAAATTTATCCTCTTTGGTAAAAAATTTAACTGGTTGAAAATTAATCAGTTTTGGTTCAGGCTTCAACTATTCTGTTAAAAATTCAATTGATTTATCCAAAATTCGTCTTTTTTCTTGAAAATGTAAAATTTTGGTATAAAATTAGACTATTGGGATAAAAATTAACTTTTCTTGCTGAAAATTCATATTTTGAGATGAAAATTCAACTATTTTGTTGAAAATTCATTTTTTTTAGTTGAAATTTGTGTTAACTGAAAATGTAACTATTTCAAATTTAGGTTTAAAATTTGTCATTTTGAGTTTAAAATTTAACTATTTAGTTGGAAATGAACTTTTTAATTGAGAATTCAATTATTGTGGTACAAAATTCATCTATTTGGTTGAAGAGTCATCTTTTTTATCGAAAATATAACTGTTGATTTGAAAATTCGTCTTTTTGTATAGAAAATTCGTCATCTTGATTGAAAATTCAACTTTAACTTTTTTTTTTGCTTGAAAATGGGACTGTTTTTGTTAAAGTTTAATATTTTTTGTTTCAAAATTCGATCATTTAATTGAAAATTTATCTTGACAGGTTGAAAATTCAACTATGTGGTTAAAAATGTTCTTAAAAGTTCTAAAAATTTAAAACTGTTCTTGGTTGAAGTTTAGTTTTTTTCGTTGTACAATTTGACCATTTCGTTGAAAATTCATCTTTGTAGGTTGAAAATTCCACTATTTGGTTAAAAATTCAACTCTTAGGTTGAAAATCCATTCTTTTTGTTGAAAATTCATCCGTTTGGCTTGGAAATTCAACTGTTTGGTTGTAAATACAATTATTGTGTGGTTGATAATTATTTTTTGTTGTTTGAAAATTCAAATTTTTGATTTAAAATTTCATCTTGATAGGTTGAAAATTCAACTGTTTGGTTAAAAATGTAACCGTTCTTGGTTGAAGTTTAATCTTTTTCGTTCTAAAATTCGACCATTTCATTGAAAATTCATCTTTTTATGTTGAAAATTCCACTATTTGGTGAAAAATTCAACTTTGGTTGATCCTTTTTGTTGAAGATTCATCCATTTTTCTTGGAAATTCAACTATTTAGTTGTAAATGCAATTATTGTATGGTTGATAATTATTTTTTTTATTTGAAAACTTAAATGTTTGATTTAAAATTTCATCTTGGTAAGTTGAACATTCAACTATTAGGTTAAAAATCCTACTATTTTACTAAAAATTAACTATTTTCAAAAATTCGTCTATTTCGATAGAAAGTTCGTCCTTTTGGATTAAAAATTCATATTTATTGGTAGAAAAGTTGAAAATTCATCTTTTTAGGTTGAAAATTCAACTATTTGGTTAAAAATTAAACTATTTTGGTAAAAAGTCATCTTTTTTAGCTGAAAATTCATATTTTTTTAGAGCAAATTCGCCTGTTTGGACTGCAAATTAATTTTTTTTGTAGAAAAATGCGTAGTTGAAAAATCATTTTTCTTGGTTAAGAATTCAACTATCTTATAAAAAATATGTCCTTTTGGTTTAAAGATTCAACTATTTGAGTAAGAATGTAACTGCTCTTGGTTGAAGTTTAATATTTTTTGCTTTAAACGTCGACCACTTGGTTGAAATTTCATCATTGTAGGTTGAAAATTCGACTATTTAGTGGTAAATGTAATTGTTTGCTTGAAAATTAATTTTTTCTGTTGAAAATTCAAATATTTTATTTGAAATTTCATCTTGGTATGTTGAAAATTCAGCTATTATGTTGAAAATTGCACTCTTTTGCTGAAAATGTAATGATTTTGTTGAAAATTCAACTATTTTGTTAAAAAGTCATCTTTCTTGGCCGAAAAATTAATATTTTTTGCGTGAAAATTTATCTTTGTTGGTTTAATATTCAACTATTTGCTTGTAAAATTATTTTTTTTTTTAATTCAACTTTTTGTGTTGAAAAGTCAACTGTTTTCTAAAACAGTCGACTTTTGAGCTTGAAAATTCATCTGTTTTCATAGAAAATTAATCTATTTTGGTTGAAAGTTCAACTATTCTGTTTAAAATGCAATATATTTCGACTCGAAATCTTAAGCGTTTTATATTGTATTTATAACATGATGGCACCTGTACATTAATTTTATTAAACATATTTTATTCCCCTATTACTCCCCTATTTTCGTGAAAAATCACCCTCTTTTCCCTGTTTTGAGAGAATTTTGGGCTGCGAAGTCTGAATATCCCTGGCATAAAAATCTGAAAATTTAAAATCTACATGCCTGTGTATCCCAAAATGTACGGAGCTGGATGGTAAAAATGAGAATCGTTTTTCCAATCACTTCTGATGTCCTTTGTTTGAGGAATGGCTATCAATTCCGTTACACCATTTGGTCTGTAGGGCCCCGTCTTCAAAATTTTTTTCTCGAGTAGTTCCTGGCAAATTAAACAGCTTTCACTGATGTGGACTAGACAAAGCTTAGCGCACTTGATGGCATTTATTTATAATAATTGAGGGTTCGGATCAAATAACCGATTAGGAAGTTATTCTGCAAATAATTCTGTAGTTGGTAATTTTATCCGGCCATCAATTATGAGAGACGCTTCTTATTGATTTTTTATTGAAAATCTTGGTTATTTGATATAATTTAATATTCTTCATGTGCCATTATTTATTAACGTGTATCAACTGTGCCATCTGCGCTAAGCTTTGTCTAATCGATTTTGTAATTGCTTGACCCTATTTAAATTAAAGGTGATTTGAAATATTTTTTTCTCAATTCTAAAGTTCATTTTAGATTATTTTCAATAATGAAATTCTAAGCTTTATAAATTCAAGTAAACTTTTCTAGCGAAATAACATTATAATTAATAATAATAATCTTCAAATTGATGCATTTACTTTGTTCTTATAAAATTCTGCTTCCACTTCAGGTTGTTCAAATTTAATAATTTTTAGTTTTCAAAATTGAACTATTCAAATTTTTTGCAATTACATATCTTTAAAATATAAATCTTAAAAATTGAATGAATTGCAAATCTATATCTTAAAATTTTAAGAATTTTTAATTTTGATTTTTTTAAATTGCAAAACTTTTGAACCTTTGATCTTTAAAATTATCAAAATTTGAGAATGTTTATTTCTGGATCTTTAACTTTAAAGAGTTTTCAATTATAAATCCTTAAAATTGATGAGTTATTAATTTTGTAAGTAACACTTAAAACAGTTTTTAGTTTTAAAATAAAAAATTCTGCATATAAATTTGACGATTTACATTTGAAATTTCCATAATTTGGAAGATTTAGAAGTAAAAGCTTGACTTTTAGTCTTCAAAATCATCCAAATGTAAGAATTTTTATTTTTGGATCTTTAAAATAGAGGGGGTTCAGTTGTAACTATTCAAAATTTTCGAACTTTGAATTATCTTGAGAATTGAAGAGTTTTTTATTTTAAAGTTAACACTTAAAAATAATCCAAGTTCAATTTTTCAAATCGAAAATTTTCTAAATTTGACGATTTATATTTGAAATTTATTAAAGTTGGAAGATTTAACATTAAAAATTCTTTAATTTTGATGAATAAAATTCGAAATTTCTTAAATTTGGAAAATTCCGAACTTGAAATTCACGTTTTTTTCCATTCGTACAACTTTAAATTGTAAATATTTAAAATTGAAGAGTTTTTATTTTTTTTTAATCTTGAAAATTTCCAATAAAAAATTATCCAAGTTTTAAGTTTTACAATTAAAATCTTCAATTTGGAAGAGTCCAAATTTAAAACTTCTTCAAACTCATCATAATTTAAGAATTTTATTTATTCATTTTTTAAATTAAAGAATTTTCAATTGTAACTCACCACAATTGTAAAACTTTGAATGGTAACTTTTTAAAATTGAAGGTTTTTTAATCTTAAAATTTACAATGTAAAATTATGCAAGATTTAAGTTTTACATTTGAAACTTCTGTAATTTTCATGATTTAAATTCGTAATTTCTTCAATTTGTAAGGTTGAGAATTGATAATTTGACTTTTAATCTTCAAATTCATGAAAATTAAAGAATTTTTATTTATACATCTTAAAAATTAAATAGTTTTCAATAATAAATCTTTTAAATTAAATTGTGAAAAACAGGACGAACCTATTTCAAAAAGTTGCTTATAAATAAAATATTATGCGTTTAAAGTATAAACATTCAAATGCCTTTTAAGGCAACCTTATAACGATTTGCGACATACAATTTCAAATTAACTTAAATATTTATATCTTTGCTTCTAACTCCTGTTGGGATAAAATATTATATTTAAATAAAAGTTACAGATTACTGAAAGCCGATTAAAATTAAAATTGAAATTGTAATCAAATTAAAATTGAAATTGTAATCAAATTAAAATTGTATGAAAGCCGATATAGCTATTTTAATATATATTTTAATTTATGATTATTATATTTATAGAACTTTAAATTTAAGCATATATTTCTATTAGATAAATAATGTTAAATCGATTAAAAGAAATTATTTTAAAAAATGTTAACGTTTAATAATGCACTTCACTTACTTTCATTATTTCTTCTGTACATGCTCCAAACCTTTTGCCGACTCGAAACTTCAGTGTTGGACAATGCCCAGTATATCTGCAAAAACAAAAACTATTTTCAATATGGAAATTAAAAATTAAAAATACTTTCAATATATATTTTGCCCTAAATTGACTATTTGTTGCCTGCTAGCTTTAATCCACTGCGAATTTAATGGACGAAAAAACTGTTAAATTAAATTGAAAAACGAGTAAGAAATTTAATTAAAAAATTGGTTCATTTTCTGGATAATTTTGAAATTTTTTGGTATCTTTTTCAAGTCATCAATAATATTTTTTAATTTTTTGATCGGATGGATTAAAACATGATTGTGTATAAGATCGAATACATTTTTTTAAACCTGAATTTTTGATAATATATCAAAATAAAATTTAAAAAAATTTGCATTGTAAAATTATATTGAAGTTTGAAATACATATAGTAAGGCAGAGTAAAAATGCACCAAATAATTGAATCATTTTGATCAGACAAAAAACAGCTGTGTTTTGGCATTTTGTCGTTTTTGAATTTGAAAATTGAAAAAAAAAAAGATTTACCTATAGGCAAAAACGTGTTGGGAATTTTTTGTGAGTTAAGTTTTTTGTGGTGAAAAACTATTTAAAAAAAAAGTAAAAACAACATTTATTGCGCAAGTTATAATGTTCTGAAAATGTGCACAGAAATATGTTTTTTTTTTTTAAATTTAGTTAAGTGCAAATTAAAAAAAAAATGTTAAACACGCTTCAAAAAAGTAAGACAATTTTTATTTTATATTAAAAAAATACTTAGGTACATGTTTCTTCGATAGAATTTTGAGCTACGTCAGCCGTTTCGTTTTTACATTTTCACAGGGTGCACAGTCTTCCCTTTTTTTTCTTAGTTTTCCCTTTTTTCTTGAAATTCCCCTTTTTCCACCTATTCTCAAAAAACTTCCCCTTTTTCCCCTTTTCTCTTTAAATATACGATATTTGAAATTGTAACCATTATTCAATAATAATTGAAGCAATTATAGCACTTAAATAAATGATTTATGATTAATTAATTATTATAATAATTATTATAATTGAATAATAATTATTATTGAATAATTAAACTCTTAAAAAAAATGTTGAGAAGAAACATTTTAAAGCAAGTTGAAAATGTGAAAACGGAGACAGAAGTTATTATCCAATATAAAATTGGAACATTTACAAAATATATAGTACTTTTTAAATAAGTATTAGAAGATTAACACATTTTATTTGAAATGTACAAAGTTAAATACCTAATTAAAAAATGGAATATTCCCAATTCATCAACTGCCATTTTAAATTTGAGCAATTTTTAATTTTTTTAAATCTTTGCTTGAAAATTTAACTATTGTTGAAACTTTTTTTTTTTGAAAATTATTTTTTTTTAATTCAAAAGTTATATTTTTTGGCAGAAAATTGGTTATAAATGCAACTATTTGGTTGAAAATATATTTATTTTGTTATATATTCACTTTTTTAAACTGAAAATTGCAATTTTTGATTCAAAATTATTTTTTGTATTGAAAGCTTATATTTTTTAATTCAAAATTCAACTGTATTGTAGAAAGTTCTTTTTTTCTGGCTCAAAAATTCAATAATTTTGTAGAAAATTGATTTTTTCATTTGAAAATTAGTTTCTTTTGGTTCAAAGTTTTTTTTTTATTTTGGTAATTCAACTATTTTGTTGAAAATGTATGCATTTCTTGACAATTCGTCATTTTTTTTGTAAAAAATCAATCTTCTTGCCTTAAAATTCGACATTTGGAATGCAATTTTTTTCTTTATTGATTAAACAATCTTTTTTGTTTGAAAACTCAACTCTGTTTGAAAATCCGTATTTTCGGATTGAAGATTCAACTATTTTGTAGAAAATTATAATTTTATCTCGAAAATTGGACAGTTTGATAGAGGATTCAAGTAATTGGTCGAATTTTGAACTACTTTGTTAAAAATTCATTTTTTAGTTTAAAATTGATCATTTCAGTTAAAGTTTTGTTTGTTTGTTAAAAACTAGCTTTTCTAACTGAAAATTTCAATGTTTGGTTGAAAATTAACTTTTTAATTAAAAGTTCATATTTTCGTGTTGAAAAATCAACTGCATTGTAGAAAATTCTTCTTCCAGGCTTCAAAATTCAACAATTTGAGAGAAAATTCAGTTTTTTCAATTGAAAATTAATTGTTTAAAACGAAAATATAACTATTCGATTTTTGGTTAAAAACTGATGTCCTTAATTCAACAATATTCAATTATTTTGTTCAAAAAATATTTTTTTCAATTTAAAAAAATTGTTAATTGTAAATTTAAGAAAGAGAACAGAAGATACATATTAACCGATTAAAAAAAATTTTCTTTACTTTTTTTTGGATGTCGACCCACAAATTGTTATCCCTCAGCTCGAACGATTCGATTACTTTTTAGCATTTTTCTCCGCTCTACTGAAGAGTTTGGTTTTAAATTTACATTGAAAGTATTAATTATAGTAAGGATGAAATGACAAATCTTGGAAAGAAATATTAAGAGAACGATGTTAAATATACCACAATTGTGTATTTAACTAATTTTTTCCCCCGGACTTTTTTATATCACTCTGGATGGATTTTCGATGATCTAAGTATATCCAATTTTTTAAAAATAAAACTTTAATGGCAGAAATCATTGAAAAATCATTGAAAATTATTTAAAAATGTAATATTTCTTACAAAAAGATTGTTCTCTTCGACATATGAAAATAAATGTTCAATTTTTTCCCTATTTTTTCCTTTTTCGTAAGAAAACCGGCCTATTTCCCCTTGAATTTTTTTTGTTGAGATTTTTATATATTTTTGATCGCACAAAAAATAATAAAAAATCAAAAATTTCATTTTGCGGTCAAACTATGCAAGCCACGAAAAAGATGAGTGGCCAAAAATTGTGCACCCAAAAAAGATATACAAATTTGTTATTAATCACTTTTTGATAGGACCCATAGTTTTTTTTTATTCTTGAAAAACAGCATTAAAAATAAAAATTTTGGGACAAACGACATAAGCTACGAAAAAAGTCAATGGACAAAAGTTGTTCACTCAAGAAAGAGCTACAAAGAACATTTTATTTATAAACATTTTTCGCCTAAATTATCAATAAAAATGTTCTTAGATCCACTTTACTGTATTTACTGTACCACTTTAGTGTATATTTTTGACTGAAATCGTAAAAATAACATTGAAAATAAACAAATTAAATTTATGGAAAAACAACACAAGTTGCAATAAAATATTGAATAATAAATGTTGTTATAGGATGCGCACTTTTTCAATTATGAAAACAAGACAATGAAAATATGTTTGTTTCAATACCAATGCATATTATGAATTGCAATAATATAAATTTATTGAAATTATACATTTTTCAAGGTAGCTGAGAATAAAAATAAGTGCAAAATAAGGAACAAATATTAAAGTGATAATGATAAATAAAATTTGAACTTTATTTTGCAATATCTGAATAAACAATCCCAGGTCGAGGTACAGACATAAATCTAATATATATTTTCATCATACCTCAATCGAAAATTTGACTTTCGATGCCTATGGAGCGGGTCGAAAATTGAATTTTCAACCCTAGGAAAGAAAGTGACAGATAAATGTAAATGGCGGTGTTTATCGCCATTGACGAGTGAAATCGTTGCCTCGGCTCGAGTCAATTACAATTACAGTTTTTTATCATATCGATAATCGAAAATTCGCCTTGAGATGCCTGTGAAGCGAGTAGACAATCTAATTTTCAACCCTAGGGAAGAAAGTAACAGATTCAATAAAATTGAAATTTTTGAAAATTATTAAAGAATTCAAAAATATAATATTTTAATACATTGTAATATTGCAATCGAGCAAATGTAGCATGCCGCAACCAACTATACATTGTATGTATAATGCTTCTATCATAAAAGGGACCTTATATTTATAAGCGGGAAAAGGCGTGAACTGTCCGGGAATTTCGTGGGAAAAATTTAATAAGACACACTGTAGGTAGGGTAAAAGAGGGTGGGGATATAAGGGGCGGGGAAGTAAAGGAAATTATTATAAATGAGGTTGAGTAGAGGGGGATGTGAGAACTGGGGAAGGGGTGTAGAGTCTTAG
>CAKNXH010064975.1:0-12147 GCA_932178445.1 Andricus quercusramuli | reverse complement strand
AAGTGGGAAAAGGGGGAGCGAATGTTGAAGTGAGGGGTAAGTAAGGGAAAATTATTATAAATGAGGGTAAGTAGGGGAGGGCTAGGGAAGGGAAGTAGAGGAAGTGGAGTAGGGGTAGGGAAGTGTAATCTGGGGAAGCGAGGAGAAGGAGAAGTAGTGGAGGAAGAAGTTGGTTAGGGGGGAGCGAAAGATGTAGTGAGTGGAGGAAAGTATGATAGTTGGTGGTATGAACGACTGAATTAATGTCTTAATAAGAGGGTCCAAAAATCGTTAAAAAAAGCGCTACCTTATATATGGACGACCCTTTTTAATACTTTTTAGGGTTTCGTAGCCTTGGGGCTGTAACCCTTATAGTTTCGGTCGGGTGGCCGTCCGCCGTACTTTTTTTCAAGAAGGGAAATTGAGGGGAACTCCTAACTCACAAGGAGAGGGGAGGTAAGGGATCGTGCATAAATTACGTAACACTTTTTGGGGTGAGGGGGGGTCTAGCTTAGTGTTACATGATGGTGAAAAACTAGAGGGAAAAGTCGGAAAAAGCGTTACATAGGGGGGGGGGGGGGGGTCAAAATTGTCAGAAAATTGCGTTACGTAATTTATGCACGACCCCTAAGTGGAAATAAATGGAGAGAAAGTGGGGGAATTAAGGTAGGGGGATGAGGAAGAAATTTTGGGAGGGGGTGTATGAGAATTAAGGGAAGGGATTTAAGGGAAAATGGAGGGATGGGAAGTAAGGGATTTCTTGGGTACTGAAAGGAGGTGAAGTAGGAAACATGAGGGAAGCGGAACTACTGGACGTAAGGGGGGTACAGGAATTGTGGGGAAATAAGGGAAGTTATGAGAGGGGAAAGTAGATGAGAGATAAGTTGGGAAAGGGAGAGGAAGTGAAGGTTGATGTGTTAGGAGGGGAAGTAGGGGTGGAGTGTGAATTTAGCTGAATCTAGGGGGAGTAGGGGAGGGAAAGTATGGTAAGGGGAGGTTTGAACGACTTGTCCTCTTAATAGGCTACGAAACCTTTTTTTGTAGCCGCAAGGCGCCTACTTTGACAAATTTTTTTTTAGAACACATTTTTCTTTAGAAAGATACTTTTTTGATATACGTTTTTAGTTTCTTATAGCATTCAAAGCCTGTGATAAATGAACTTCATTCTTTATATAATCACTAATGATTCCTGATAATCGATTTGTCCTTGTTTTCACAAGATTTATTCACTTTTAATGTGATTTTCCAGTAAGGATCAACCCAGTCTAAAGTGTAGAAACTAGTTTAGAGTGTATAAGCAGTCATGAAGGTCTTATGGAGAAGAAGTTGTAGAGCTCCAAATGTGGGCTACCGGTGACCCACAAAGTGAACCTCTACTGTGTGACGGTCACGGTGCAGTAATCGACCATTGATTTCAAGTCACTCCCATTCTATCCTTTCATTCACTGACATTGATTGTCAACTTGTTCATATTCGCCTAGACCTGTTTGTTTCTTTTTGCTTTTTTTTTCTATGACTTTCGTCCATCACATCAATTTTCCGCTGGCACTTTTTCAGTATGAGAAAGTCATTTGAAGATCAGTTTCATAAAAGAGGTGCAATTTAGAAAATCTGACTCTTCACTGCACCAATAATCAACTACTTAAGGAGTGACCTTGAAACTTCTTTCCTCTGCTGGGATCACAGTCATCTCTTTTTCCCCCTTTTCTTCCCTTAAATTTGGAAATCCCCTAAAACACATTAAAATCAAAATTTGTATCCAATTTTTCTCTTTTCCCCCTTTTTTACAAAGTTTTGATTTATTTTTTAAGAATCATGATTAGAAATTCAAGAAATTAGGAAACAAGACGCTTCGAAAGAGACCCTTTTTCAGTCATAGTATCGTTCATACACAAAAGTTTGGCTGTTTCATACAGAAAAGTAATTTGCGATTTATACATACGTATTATCATTTCTTTCAGAAGGTGATTATATTCTTTAAAAAAATGTAATTTTGATTCTTACAGAATTTTTTATATTTTTTATTTATGACAAGAAGATATAATGTTGAAAGTAATTTTTTCTACATTACAGTGATCTTACGCTAAAAAGGTATGTAATAGCCAAATTATTTTACATTATTAATTACTTCACAATTCTTGTTATCTAGAAAATACATTATTTATTTTTTGAAAACTCGAGTTCTAGCAGTCACAGATTGCCCAAGAAAATTGTATCCAAAAGTGAATTAAAAAAACTGTGGTCTCTCGATCGAGACGTACTAAGGTGTTTTGAATTTTAATTCTTTTCAATGAGATGAATCTTTAAACACACAAATGAATTTTTAACAAAGTAGTTTAACTTTTATTCAAGTAGTAGAATATTTATTCAAAAAAGATGAATTCTCAACAAAATATGTAATGGTTGATATTTCAACTAAAAAATATTCAAATATTTATTCAAAAATCTTTGAAAATTATATGCTTTCTAATTGGAAACTTTCAAAATCAATAAGTTCAAAAGTCTAGCTTAAAAATCACACATTTCAAAACTTCGTTCAAAAATTGAAGCATTCACAAATTAGGATCTTAAAACTAAGTCATTAGAAATAATTAATTTTCAAATTGTGCATCACGATTTTAAAAATTCAATCATTTTAATCTAAAGTGAAAAATTATTAACTTGAAAATCAACGATTTGAATATTAATAAAATGAATTAATTTAATTAAAATTTTTTTCTAGATTTAAAAAAAATTATTTTATTTTAATCAACACTTATAACATGTTGAACATGATATCAATAAACTGTGACATCGATATGACCGAAAAAATATGTATTCAAATTCAAGTTTTAAAAAATTGCAATTTAATTTTGGATTTAGTTTTTAATATTTTCCTAAAAATGTATCGATTACATTTAATTTGAATGATGATAAGTGCATTTTAGTAGACAATGCTCGAAGTTTGAGGGTTGTAGGAACCATAAGGGCAGTTTAGTGCGTGATAATATGAAGCTCGCGTGGTGCACTTAGGGTGTAAAGGAGCTTCGTACCAGGATCGGTACCAGCTTTTATAATTCCTCAAGACATATATAGAAAAAAATGCTGTTAAAAATCATCCACTAAAATCTCACTTATATCCAAGGTGAAGATTTATCGATCCTTCCGAAGCATTCAAATATCTAAGCTATTCTAAGCCTTAGGAAAGTTTAATCAATGTAAGGGACCGTATACTACACCCAACAGCTCAAGGGTCCTTCATTCATGAACGTAAATTTTGGAAATTCGCAAATGAATCAAATTACTCGCAGTAATTGTACAGAAATTTAATATAAATTCAACTTTACGGACCAAAAAACCTGATGAGTGAAAAACGAACTATGGCCAACAACAATTTGAAAAAAAGTCAAAAAAGATTTTTAAAAAAAGTCGGGACGACTGAAAAATCCCGAAAAATATAATTCACGAGACTGTAAAATTCCCGAATAATAAAATTCTCGACAGAAAATTGCCGCCATATAAAATATCCGAACTAGAAATTTGCCGAATTATAAAATTCACGAATTTAAATGAATTTCACGAGATTTCAAAAAATTTCAGATGATTCAAAAGATTTTGAATATGTCAAGGAATTTTCATAATATTTAGAAAATTTAAAGGGGTTTCAAAGAACTTTAAAATATTTAAAATAACTTACAGGATTCCAAAAGAAATTAACAGATTATTTTATAAGATTATAAGGAATTTCTATAGATTTCACGAGATTCAAACAAATTGGAGAGTTTTTCAGCAATTTCAGAGAACTGGAAAGATTTTACCATTTTTTAAGAAATTTTGAAAGATATTACAGATTTCAACATGTTTTACTGGATTGTACTTGATTTTTGCTGGATTATCAGGGGTTTTATAAGATTTAAAGGATTTTTTCAATTTCAAGGAGTTTCAATGAATTTTAAAGAGTCCAGAGCATTTTAAAAGATTCCAAGGAATTTAACAAGACTTAAGGAATTTAAAAAATTCCAAAGTATTTTAAAGAATATAGTGTATTTTCAAAGATCCCAAGGAATTTCATGAGATTTGAAAAAGATTAAATGATTTCAGGAGATTCAATAAGATATCGAAGATTGCAAGGAATTTGTTGGTATATACAAAATTTCAAAGGATTTTAAAGAATTATACAATATTTGGGGGATTCATAAGATTTTAAAAGAAATTAACAGATTATTCTATAAGATTATAAGGAATTTCTAGAAATTTAACGGGATTTTAAAAATTGTATAGTTTTCAAGGGATTTCAGAAGATTTTAACAGATGGACTTTATCAGATTTTATGAGATTTTACGGGATTTTAAGGGATTTAAAACGTTTCATCATGTTATAAAGCATTTTGAAAGATATTACAGATTTCAAGATGTTTTATGGGATTTTACTTGATTTCTGCGAGACTCGTAGGGATTTCACAAAATTTAAGGTATTCTATAAATTTCAAGGGATTTCAAACATTTTTGAAGAGTTTAGGGTATTTTGAAATATTCCAAGAAATTCAACAAGACTTAATGGATTTTTAAAATTCTGAAATATTTTAAAGATTATATTGTATTTTAAAAGATTGCGAGGAATATCATGAGATTTCAACAAATTTCAGTAGATTCAAAAGATTTCGAAGATTCCAAGGAATTCTTACGTTATTTACAAAATTTCAAGGATTTTAAAGAGTTTCATTTATTCCATAAAGTTCTCTTAAAACTCTGATGAAATCTCATACAATATAGACGTGCCGAAATTGAAAATCCATTGAAATCCCCTGGAAGCTATTAAAAACTCTTAAATTATGTCGAAATTCTCTGAAATCTGAAAAATTCTCCAATTTTCTTAACCCCTCGAAATCTATAGAAATTCTTTACAATCTTCTGGAAACTTTAAATTCTCTGTGAAATCCTATGAAACCCTCAAAAAATTTAAAAATGCCTTGAAATCTTCGAAATATTTTAAATATTCTATAATCTTACGAAATCATTTGAAATTATATAATCCTACGAAGTTCTTTGATATCTCAAGAAAATCCTTTGAATCTTTAAAAATATACTTCTATTTTTTAAAATCCTTTGAAATATTTAAAATCCTTCAAATATTGTGAAATCCCTAAAAATATTTTGAAATCCCGTACAACATTTTGATGGCCTTTGATATCTTTTTAATTGAGGCCTTCAAAACTGAAACTTTTTTCATTTGAGGCACACAAAATAATATGAAACAATGGTAGAACGAATCCCTAAAAATTACCAATTCAATAGTAGTTATTCGAAAGTTAAGAGTTTAATGTTGCACAATTTTAAATTTTTAATTGAATTCAAAAAATTCGAAATTAATTTATTTGGCTCGAATTTTTAATTGCTTTTTTTTTAATTTCGAGGCCTTACAATGCAGTCACTTTCAAACTCAAAGCTAGATTTTTAGTTATTCAAAGGCGAATGATGAATCTACTTTTTGAATCTTGATTTTCTAGAAAAAACTACTTTTTAAAAATTGTTTCCACTTGATTTCATGCCTTTCCATGAGGAACAATATTTCTTGAAACTATTATTGTTTATTTAAAAAAAACGTATTTGCTTGCGAATTCTCCAATTTTGTTAAAAATTAGTTTTTTAGCTGGAAATGTAACTATTCCATTTTTTGTTTATATTGAAAGTTCAAGTACTTGGGCAAAAGTTGATCCAATATATTGAAAAGAATTTTGTTATTGTTGATTCATCATTTCAGTTAAAAATTCATCTCTTTGGTTGAAATTCTTTTTTAATTAATTTTTTAACTCGTTGCGTAAAAGTTGAACTACTCTTTTAAAAATGTATTTTTCTGATAGATGTTTCATCTCTTTAGTTGAAAAATCGTTTCTTTTGTTTGTTTAAAATTAAGTTTTCTAACTGAAAATGTAACTTTTCCATTTATGTTTAAAAATGGATATTTTTTTAGTGGCGTCTTTTTTGTTAGAAAGCTAATCTCATTGGTTTGAAATTTCCTCTTTTTGGTTAAAAATGCAAATGCTTGGTTTAGAATTAACTTTCTTGTTCAAAACTTAATTTTTCGGGTTGAAAATTCAACTTTTTTATAGAAAATTCGCCATTTGGCTTGAAAAAAGTCATCTCTTTGGTCTCTTCTGGAAGAAAACTAATATTCTTGGTTGAAAATTGTATTATTAATAATTCAACTCTTTCGTTGAAAATTTGACTAGTTCGTTAAAAATTCTTTTTTTTTTTGGTTTATTTTATCATCGACTGTTACATTTTTCGTTAAGGTGAACTTGTTTGTTACAGTGCGAAATCATTATTTTCTAAAGTCGATTTTTATTGTTTGTTTACATTGGAAATTAGATTTTTAATTGTTATTTAAAGATGTTTTTCAAATGCATAAAATTTTAACTTCCAAATTCTTGAATGATTTACTCGGAATTGGTCCATTTTTTATAACCAAACTCATTTCTTCCAATTAAGAAACTCATTATTTTGGGAGTTGGTTATTTTTTGTTCAAACTGAAAATTGCACTTTTTATAGCTATCCGCAGCTGAGGCTGTTCCACTCTAGGTTCCTTTCACTTTGAAATTGTTAACTTCCATATTCTATTCCTCGGAACTGGGTAACTTTTTCTAATCACGCGTTTTTCTCTAAGTTTGGAGTCGAAGTTTGTTTTTACCTTTTTTTTGTTGGTTATCTTGTTCTGTACTGCCACCCTTTAATTATTCTAAACTACATCTTTTACATTAAATAAATTTAGAAGACTAAAAATTTACACATTTTAATTCGTTATTACAACAAAAAAATGCAAAGGGATTTACAATATTAAAACTAATGGTTTAATAGTACATTGTGCGCCAAGGAACTTAAGTCGGTCATTATACGCCGTGTGTGCGTTTGCAATACAAGTCGTATACGAGCGCGAAGCGCGAGGCGGAGACGAGTATTGCAAACACACAAGGCGTAATGACCGACGTAGTTCCATGGTGCACATTATACTTTATACACCAAGGGCATGATTTGCAAGTTTTTTGCCCCCGATTATCATGTATCACAGGGGAGGTCTAAAGTGGCGAGTCGAATCGGTACAATTCACTTTTAGCGCCGGTTAACAAGATTTTTACTGAGCCGTTTGATATTTGCTTGTCTCAAAATTTTTGAAAAATATGAAAATTTTGGATATTTTTGAAAATTTGAAATTTTTTGGGGGATTTCTGTAATTTTTAAAAATATCTATAATTTTCAAAAAATTTCAAAAATTTTCAAAATTTTATAGATTTTGAAAATGTTGAAAATTTTTGAAAATTTCCATGAATTTCAAAAATTTCTTAAATTTTCAAAAATTGTAAAAAATTCTATAATTTTCAAAAATTTTCGAAATTTTCCAATTCTGAACATTTTCAAAATTTTCAAAAAATTTCAAAATTCTCAAATTTTTTAAAAATTTCAAAAATTTACCCCCCCCCCCCCCCTAACCCACCCCCGAGGCCCCTCTGTACCTCCCCCTTTATCTGTAGGTTTATCATGTACGATAAGTATTTCTTCAATGCTCCAATGATACGCGGACTATAATGGATGGTGGATAGTGGTGGGAGCAGTACAATAATGGTCCCATTATTGTACAGTACAATAAAGAGGCCAATATTGTACTGCTCCCACCACTGACCCATAAAGGGCTACTTAAGTTCCTGAAAACAGGCACGTAATACGCCCGAATCATGCCTGCGGCGTATAAAATATTAAAAATACCTACTGGTATTTTTAAAAGAGCCTTTTTCGTAAAATGGGGTTGTTGTATGAATTTTACATAATATATATTTCAATGCTGCATAAAATTCTAACAATTTTAGTACACGGAAAAAATTTATCCGTAAAAAAATCGCGAACTTGTAGCTAGGTCTCGGATACGGGATACAAAAATGAAACTTTACATCCTTATTTTCATGAGAAATGCATGGATAAATTTCGAAGTTTTTTACGAACAGTTTGAATTTCCTACGAACAGTTCCTGAAAATTTCAGACTAAAATATAAAGAGGAAAATTTTTATTTGTTCGAATTAATTTAAATATTAATTTATAAATTCGCAACTCAGAGTATTCGAACCTTCAAAGACTGCTGACACCAGTTTCTAAACATCAACCAAGAGTGCGTAAACACGCGCAGCCATCGAGGCCAAACAATACCGGTATTATAAAACTTCTATCCACTTTTCCGACGAATTCGTAGCACACATACGAGCGCACACACGCACCGCGCGTATGGGCGAGCGTGTGTGCGGGCCACGAACAAACGAACCTACTCTCCAGTTCCCAGATTTGTCGGGCAAGCTCGTGAGTACTCTGAGAATCTTTTCTCAATCACTGGAAATATTTTTTTAATTATTCACGTAAAAAAAGTGATGAACCGTTTTAGAATTTTCACATCGAGTTCGTCAATTCTTTCTCAAGGTTCGCAGATTATTCACGAAAATACATCAATATCCGATGAATTTTTCTCATATCCGAGACCTAGCACTAGTTCGTGACTTTTTTACGGATACATTTTTTCCGTTTACATTTAAAAAATTTTGAATACTTCACTTTTGAGAAAAGAAATATTTGAAAAAAAGTATCGAAATGCTATTCAAACAAGTCTGTGACCTTGAAGCGTCACATCCTGCAACACGCTGAACCAATCAGAATAAAGTATCTATAGCTGTCAGCCCGCGAAAAAATTTGTAACCATTCACATGTCAACTTTTGGTACATTCGCACTGCCACACTTCACAAATCCCGGTTTTGGTAAAATTGTTAGCATTTTCAACACCTTTTTGGGCCCTTCTTCATACTTTTTTAAACATTTTTTAAATAATAAACGTGAAAATAGGTTATGTTTACTCCAATAACTAGCGGCCATATTAATTTGCACATCAACTGCGCCAATCAGACTGATGTTTACTTTCGACGCTGGCCCAATCAGAACGCCGCATCTTCTCGCAAAAATTTATAAAATATACTTTTTAAACATAGAAAAATTAAAACCTATTGAAAAAATCTTTACTTAAATAATTACATATATTCAACTTTTAGTGCTCTTTTTATTTCAGCAGAAAAAACATATATTTAAAAATATGTAACAACCTCATCATTTCTACTATTTCATCCTTTAATTAAGTTTTTTACTGAAAGTTCGTATACATTTCTGGCAGTTATAGTGTAGAACTTTGCAAAACTTTTGCAATAAATCTTTGTACTGCTATCTCAAGGAAGTTAAATAAAGGCGAATGTGCACGAAACTGCGCTTGCACAAAGAAAGCTTTTTAGTTCATTGTCTTGTTCCACTTAAGGAATACTTTACACTCGTCAAATATGCATTATTAGATGGCGTGCGAACTAGATGCATAATTTTTTTTATCGACCGGATTAATGCAGCATGAATTGCTTTATTGTAAGGATTCACGTTCATGCTCTTACTATTAATATTAATATTTTTGGTTAATGATTATTATGATGATAATCGTGATGTTCAGAAAGCAAAGAAAGCCCAATTAAAAACATGAGTATATCTACATTGCTTTCCCGGGTGATATATTTGTGAATATTTATTACATTTTTTTTTAATTCGGTAAGTTTCTTCTTTTTGATAAGATTGACGAAAAAAATGAGCGAGATAGATACATATTATTTTACCCAAAAAATATATTTAAAAAGGGTTAAATACATGAGGAAATTACTTTGTCTTCTTTTTAAGAAGTTGCTAAGTTTGAGAAGGATTTTAAAAACCAGGGATAATCAAATAAAATTTCTGATACACTGGAACTTGGATTTAAGCAGGTCGGATTTAGTGCGTTCAGAGAATTGATGCCGCGGCAGTTTTTGATGCGCGGAGTGCGGGAGGTACTGCTCACAAAAGGAACAGAAATCGTTTAGTCAAATGGAATATGTGTAAATATTTAAAAATTAATTAATCAATGTTGTTGAATGTTCCACTAGACCAACAATAATGATTTTCATAAAGAACAAAAAATTTAAAAACAAATTATTAACACAAATTCCAATTGTCTATATAATTGAAAATTAATAAATTATTGTTAATAAATATTCCACTAAACCAAGAGTAATAATTTGTAGGAAAAAAACGAAATTTCGATAAAAAATTATTAAACAAATTACATTTGTTTAAATATTTAAAAATTAATAAATTATTGTTAGTAAATATTCCAGTAGACCAATAGTAATAATTTTTAGGAAAAAACGTATTTTCGAAAAAAAAATTATTTAAACAAATTCCAATTGTTTAAATAATTGAAAAGTTATAAGCAATATTAATAAATATTCCACTAGACCAATATAAATAATTTTAGTTAAAAAAATACGAGAATACAGTGCCCAAAATGTCGTTTTTATGGAGAATTAATATTTTTGGTTTTAAGGGTAGTTTTCAGGGACTCGGGGGATTGTGTTACGGGTGTCAAAGCCATATGTCCGATACATGAAATTCTTCGTTGGATAATTCTCTACAAGCCTCCATACAATTTATCAATGTTAAAAATCGAATAAATTTCAATACATGTATTGTCGAAATGCATTAATTTTCAATTGTATAAACTCATCAAAATTGTAGAACTTTAAATTGTAAATCTTTAAAATTGATGGCTTGAAGAGTTCTTAATTTTGAAAATGAAAAATGAAAAATAGTGAAAGTTTTAAGTTTTACAATAAAATATTCCGTAATTTCAATTATTTACATTTGAAATGTCTTAAATTCAGAAGATTGAGAATTCAAAACTCCTGACTCTGGACGAAATTGAAGAAATTTTATTAATACGTCTTTAAAATTAAATAAATTCCTGCTTTAAATCTTCACAATTGAATAATTTTAAATTTTAATTCTTTGAAATGGAAATGTTACAAAAAAATGCATTAGAAATTGCAACATTTTCTAGTGAGTTTTCAATTGTAAATATTCGAAATTGAAGAATTTCCCTTTGTGAGTTTTCAAAATTGAACTACATTCAAAAAAAAAAGTTCAAAATTACATCATTCTAAACTATAAACAATCTGAATTAATGAATCATCAATTGCAAATTTTAAAAAACTTAAGAAATTCGAATTGCAAATCATTAAAATTGATGAATTTTTTACTGAAAATCTTCAAAATCGTTTCAGAAATTGAATAATTTTTAAATCAAATATATTTTGGAAATTCAAAAATTTTCAATTGTACATCTTAAAGATTTTGGAATTTTTAATTTTAATTCTTTAAAATTGAAGACTTAAATATTTCTTAGTTTTGAAAATAAAAAATAAAAATAATGCATCTTTTAAGTTTTACAAATAAATATATTGAAATTTTTATGATTTACGTGTGAAATTTCATCAATTCAGAAGATTTAGAATTGAACACTCTTGACGAAAGTTAAGAATTTTTACTCATACACCTTTAAAATTTTCTTGAGCCTTCAATTGAAAATATGTAAATCTTGAAAAATGAATATTTTTAATGGGAACTCGTTAAAATTGGAGATTTTTCAACTGAAAATCTTCAAAAATAAACTATTCCAAAAAGTTGAAAATTATGAAGGTATCTTTAACAGGCTTAAAATCTGAATAATTTGCTATTCTATATTTTCAAAAATCAAGAATCTTCAATATTGTCACTGTTCACAATAATTGTAAATCTTTAAAACTTAATTCTTTAACAGTTTTTAATTTTGTGGGAAAAAATAAAAATTCTGCAAGTTTTAAGTTTTACAATTAAATATTCTGTAATTTTGATGATTTACATTTAAAATTTTGTTGAATTTTGAAAATTTAGAATTGAAAACTCTTGACGAAATTGCAGAATTTGTACTTATATATCCTTAAAATTAAATAAATGTCTAATTTGAATCTTCACAATAATTGAATGTTTTTCGATGGTAAATCTTTGAAGTTAAACAATCCGAAAAAAGCATTGAAAATTGTATCATTTTCTAACCTCCAATTGCAAATATTCAAAATTTAAGGATTTCCTTTTGCAAGTTGTCAAAATTGAACTACATTTTATAAAAAAACGTTCAAAATTACATCATTTTTAACTAAAAACATTCCAGATTAATGAATCTATAATTGTATACATCTCAAAACTTGAAGAATTTTAAATCGCAAACGGTTAAAAATTGAAGAATTTTCAACTTTTAAGGATTGCCATGCGAAAT
>CAKNXH010064974.1:0-12147 GCA_932178445.1 Andricus quercusramuli | reverse complement strand
AAGTGGGAAAAGGGGGAGCGAATGTTGAAGTGAGGGGTAAGTAAGGGAAAATTATTATAAATGAGGGTAAGTAGGGGAGGGCTAGGGAAGGGAAGTAGAGGAAGTGGAGTAGGGGTAGGGAAGTGTAATCTGGGGAAGCGAGGAGAAGGAGAAGTAGTGGAGGAAGAAGTTGGTTAGGGGGGAGCGAAAGATGTAGTGAGTGGAGGAAAGTATGATAGTTGGTGGTATGAACGACTGAATTAATGTCTTAATAGGAGGGTCCAAAAATCGTTAAAAAAAGCGCTACCTTATATATGGACGACCCTTTTTAATACTTTTTAGGGTTTCGTAGCCTTGGGGCTGTAACCCTTATAGTTTCGGTCGGGTGGCCGTCCGCCGTACTTTTTTTCAAGAAGGGAAATTGAGGGGAACTCCTAACTCACAAGGAGAGGGGAGGTAAGGGATCGTGCATAAATTACGTAACACTTTTTGGGGTGAGGGGGGGTCTAGCTTAGTGTTACATGATGGTGAAAAACTAGAGGGAAAAGTCGGAAAAAGCGTTACATAGGGGGGGGGGGGGGGGTCAAAATTGTCAGAAAATTGCGTTACGTAATTTATGCACGACCCCTAAGTGGAAATAAATGGAGAGAAAGTGGGGGAATTAAGGTAGGGGGATGAGGAAGAAATTTTGGGAGTGGGTGTATGAGAATTAAGGGAAGGGATTTAAGGGAAAATGGAGGGATGGGAAGTAAGGGATTTCTTGGGTACTGAAAGGAGGTGAAGTAGGAAACATGAGGGAAGCGGAACTACTGGACGTAAGGGGGGTACAGGAATTGTGGGGAAATAAGGGAAGTTATGAGAGGGGAAAGTAGATGAGAGATAAGTTGGGAAAGGGAGAGGAAGTGAAGGTTGATGTGTTAGGAGGGGAAGTAGGGGTGGAGTGTGAATTTAGCTGAATCTAGGGGGAGTAGGGGAGGGAAAGTATGGTAAGGGGAGGTTTGAACGACTTGTCCTCTTAATAGGCTACGAAACCTTTTTTTGTAGCCGCAAGGCGCCTACTTTGACAAATTTTTTTTTAGAACACATTTTTCTTTAGAAAGATACTTTTTTGATATACGTTTTTAGTTTCTTATAGCATTCAAAGCCTGTGATAAATGAACTTCAGTCTTTATATAATCACTAATGATTCCTGATAATCGATTTGTCCTTGTTTTCACAAGATTTATTCACTTTTAATGTGATTTTCCAGTAAGGATCAACCCAGTCTAAAGTGTAGAAACTAGTTTAGAGTGTATAAGCAGTCATGAAGGTCTTATGGAGAAGAAGTTGTAGAGCTCCAAATGTGGGCTACCGGTGACCCACAAAGTGAAC
Organism: Andricus quercusramuli; assembly: GCA_932178445.1. Classification (NCBI taxonomy): domain Eukaryota; kingdom Metazoa; phylum Arthropoda; class Insecta; order Hymenoptera; family Cynipidae; genus Andricus; species Andricus quercusramuli. Next base: position 10,797 of record CAKNXH010064974.1, on the reverse strand, counting down.
CTCTACTGTGTGACGGTCACGGTGCAGTAATCGACCATTGATTTCAAGTCACTCCCATTCTATCCTTTCATTCACTGACATTGATTGTCAACTTGTTCATATTCGCCTAGACCTGTTTGTTTCTTTTTGCTTTTTTTTTCTATGACTTTCGTCCATCACATCAATTTTCCGCTGGCACTTTTTCAGTATGAGAAAGTCATTTGAAGATCAGTTTCATAAAAGAGGTGCAATTTAGAAAATCTGACTCTTCACTGCACCAATAATCAACTACTTAAGGAGTGACCTTGAAACTTCTTTCCTCTGCTGGGATCACAGTCATCTCTTTTTCCCCCTTTTCTTCCCTTAAATTTGGAAATCCCCTAAAACACATTAAAATCAAAATTTGTATCCAATTTTTCTCTTTTCCCCCTTTTTTACAAAGTTTTGATTTATTTTTTAAGAATCATGATTAGAAATTCAAGAAATTAGGAAACAAGACGCTTCGAAAGAGACCCTTTTTCAGTCATAGTATCGTTCATACACAAAAGTTTGGCTGTTTCATACAGAAAAGTAATTTGCGATTTATACATACGTATTATCATTTCTTTCAGAAGGTGATTATATTCTTTAAAAAAATGTAATTTTGATTCTTACAGAATTTTTTATATTTTTTATTTATGACAAGAAGATATAATGTTGAAAGTAATTTTTTCTACATTACAGTGATCTTACGCTAAAAAGGTATGTAATAGCCAAATTATTTTACATTATTAATTACTTCACAATTCTTGTTATCTAGAAAATACATTATTTATTTTTTGAAAACTCGAGTTCTAGCAGTCACAGATTGCCCAAGAAAATTGTATCCAAAAGTGAATTAAAAAAACTGTGGTCTCTCGATCGAGACGTACTAAGGTGTTTTGAATTTTAATTCTTTTCAATGAGATGAATCTTTAAACACACAAATGAATTTTTAACAAAGTAGTTTAACTTTTATTCAAGTAGTAGAATATTTATTCAAAAAAGATGAATTCTCAACAAAATATGTAATGGTTGATATTTCAACTAAAAAATATTCAAATATTTATTCAAAAATCTTTGAAAATTATATGCTTTCTAATTGGAAACTTTCAAAATCAATAAGTTCAAAAGTCTAGCTTAAAAATCACACATTTCAAAACTTCGTTCAAAAATTGAAGCATTCACAAATTAGGATCTTAAAACTAAGTCATTAGAAATAATTAATTTTCAAATTGTGCATCACGATTTTAAAAATTCAATCATTTTAATCTAAAGTGAAAAATTATTAACTTGAAAATCAACGATTTGAATATTAATAAAATGAATTAATTTAATTAAAATTTTTTTCTAGATTTAAAAAAAATTATTTTATTTTAATCAACACTTATAACATGTTGAACATGATATCAATAAACTGTGACATCGATATGACCGAAAAAATATGTATTCAAATTCAAGTTTTAAAAAATTGCAATTTAATTTTGGATTTAGTTTTTAATATTTTCCTAAAAATGTATCGATTACATTTAATTTGAATGATGATAAGTGCATTTTAGTAGACAATGCTCGAAGTTTGAGGGTTGTAGGAACCATAAGGGCAGTTTAGTGCGTGATAATATGAAGCTCGCGTGGTGCACTTAGGGTGTAAAGGAGCTTCGTACCAGGATCGGTACCAGCTTTTATAATTCCTCAAGACATATATAGAAAAAAATGCTGTTAAAAATCATCCACTAAAATCTCACTTATATCCAAGGTGAAGATTTATCGATCCTTCCGAAGCATTCAAATATCTAAGCTATTCTAAGCCTTAGGAAAGTTTAATCAATGTAAGGGACCGTATACTACACCCAACAGCTCAAGGGTCCTTCATTCATGAACGTAAATTTTGGAAATTCGCAAATGAATCAAATTACTCGCAGTAATTGTACAGAAATTTAATATAAATTCAACTTTACGGACCAAAAAACCTGATGAGTGAAAAACGAACTATGGCCAACAACAATTTGAAAAAAAGTCAAAAAAGATTTTTAAAAAAAGTCGGGACGACTGAAAAATCCCGAAAAATATAATTCACGAGACTGTAAAATTCCCGAATAATAAAATTCTCGACAGAAAATTGCCGCCATATAAAATATCCGAACTAGAAATTTGCCGAATTATAAAATTCACGAATTTAAATGAATTTCACGAGATTTCAAAAAATTTCAGATGATTCAAAAGATTTTGAATATGTCAAGGAATTTTCATAATATTTAGAAAATTTAAAGGGGTTTCAAAGAACTTTAAAATATTTAAAATAACTTACAGGATTCCAAAAGAAATTAACAGATTATTTTATAAGATTATAAGGAATTTCTATAGATTTCACGAGATTCAAACAAATTGGAGAGTTTTTCAGCAATTTCAGAGAACTGGAAAGATTTTACCATTTTTTAAGAAATTTTGAAAGATATTACAGATTTCAACATGTTTTACTGGATTGTACTTGATTTTTGCTGGATTATCAGGGGTTTTATAAGATTTAAAGGATTTTTTCAATTTCAAGGAGTTTCAATGAATTTTAAAGAGTCCAGAGCATTTTAAAAGATTCCAAGGAATTTAACAAGACTTAAGGAATTTAAAAAATTCCAAAGTATTTTAAAGAATATAGTGTATTTTCAAAGATCCCAAGGAATTTCATGAGATTTGAAAAAGATTAAATGATTTCAGGAGATTCAATAAGATATCGAAGATTGCAAGGAATTTGTTGGTATATACAAAATTTCAAAGGATTTTAAAGAATTATACAATATTTGGGGGATTCATAAGATTTTAAAAGAAATTAACAGATTATTCTATAAGATTATAAGGAATTTCTAGAAATTTAACGGGATTTTAAAAATTGTATAGTTTTCAAGGGATTTCAGAAGATTTTAACAGATGGACTTTATCAGATTTTATGAGATTTTACGGGATTTTAAGGGATTTAAAACGTTTCATCATGTTATAAAGCATTTTGAAAGATATTACAGATTTCAAGATGTTTTATGGGATTTTACTTGATTTCTGCGAGACTCGTAGGGATTTCACAAAATTTAAGGTATTCTATAAATTTCAAGGGATTTCAAACATTTTTGAAGAGTTTAGGGTATTTTGAAATATTCCAAGAAATTCAACAAGACTTAATGGATTTTTAAAATTCTGAAATATTTTAAAGATTATATTGTATTTTAAAAGATTGCGAGGAATATCATGAGATTTCAACAAATTTCAGTAGATTCAAAAGATTTCGAAGATTCCAAGGAATTCTTACGTTATTTACAAAATTTCAAGGATTTTAAAGAGTTTCATTTATTCCATAAAGTTCTCTTAAAACTCTGATGAAATCTCATACAATATAGACGTGCCGAAATTGAAAATCCATTGAAATCCCCTGGAAGCTATTAAAAACTCTTAAATTATGTCGAAATTCTCTGAAATCTGAAAAATTCTCCAATTTTCTTAACCCCTCGAAATCTATAGAAATTCTTTACAATCTTCTGGAAACTTTAAATTCTCTGTGAAATCCTATGAAACCCTCAAAAAATTTAAAAATGCCTTGAAATCTTCGAAATATTTTAAATATTCTATAATCTTACGAAATCATTTGAAATTATATAATCCTACGAAGTTCTTTGATATCTCAAGAAAATCCTTTGAATCTTTAAAAATATACTTCTATTTTTTAAAATCCTTTGAAATATTTAAAATCCTTCAAATATTGTGAAATCCCTAAAAATATTTTGAAATCCCGTACAACATTTTGATGGCCTTTGATATCTTTTTAATTGAGGCCTTCAAAACTGAAACTTTTTTCATTTGAGGCACACAAAATAATATGAAACAATGGTAGAACGAATCCCTAAAAATTACCAATTCAATAGTAGTTATTCGAAAGTTAAGAGTTTAATGTTGCACAATTTTAAATTTTTAATTGAATTCAAAAAATTCGAAATTAATTTATTTGGCTCGAATTTTTAATTGCTTTTTTTTTAATTTCGAGGCCTTACAATGCAGTCACTTTCAAACTCAAAGCTAGATTTTTAGTTATTCAAAGGCGAATGATGAATCTACTTTTTGAATCTTGATTTTCTAGAAAAAACTACTTTTTAAAAATTGTTTCCACTTGATTTCATGCCTTTCCATGAGGAACAATATTTCTTGAAACTATTATTGTTTATTTAAAAAAAACTTATTTGCTTGCGAATTCTCCAATTTTGTTAAAAATTAGTTTTTTAGCTGGAAATGTAACTATTCCATTTTTTGTTTATATTGAAAGTTCAAGTACTTGGGCAAAAGTTGATCCAATATATTGAAAAGAATTTTGTTATTGTTGATTCATCATTTCAGTTAAAAATTCATCTCTTTGGTTGAAATTCTTTTTTAATTAATTTTTTAACTCGTTGCGTAAAAGTTGAACTACTCTTTTAAAAATGTATTTTTCTGATAGATGTTTCATCTCTTTAGTTGAAAAATCGTTTCTTTTGTTTGTTTAAAATTAAGTTTTCTAACTGAAAATGTAACTTTTCCATTTATGTTTAAAAATGGATATTTTTTTAGTGGCGTCTTTTTTGTTAGAAAGCTAATCTCATTGGTTTGAAATTTCCTCTTTTTGGTTAAAAATGCAAATGCTTGGTTTAGAATTAACTTTCTTGTTCAAAACTTAATTTTTCGGGTTGAAAATTCAACTTTTTTATAGAAAATTCGCCATTTGGCTTGAAAAAAGTCATCTCTTTGGTCTCTTCTGGAAGAAAACTAATATTCTTGGTTGAAAATTGTATTATTAATAATTCAACTCTTTCGTTGAAAATTTGACTAGTTCGTTAAAAATTCTTTTTTTTTTTGGTTTATTTTATCATCGACTGTTACATTTTTCGTTAAGGTGAACTTGTTTGTTACAGTGCGAAATCATTATTTTCTAAAGTCGATTTTTATTGTTTGTTTACATTGGAAATTAGATTTTTAATTGTTATTTAAAGATGTTTTTCAAATGCATAAAATTTTAACTTCCAAATTCTTGAATGATTTACTCGGAATTGGTCCATTTTTTATAACCAAACTCATTTCTTCCAATTAAGAAACTCATTATTTTGGGAGTTGGTTATTTTTTGTTCAAACTGAAAATTGCACTTTTTATAGCTATCCGCAGCTGAGGCTGTTCCACTCTAGGTTCCTTTCACTTTGAAATTGTTAACTTCCATATTCTATTCCTCGGAACTGGGTAACTTTTTCTAATCACGCGTTTTTCTCTAAGTTTGGAGTCGAAGTTTGTTTTTACCTTTTTTTTGTTGGTTATCTTGTTCTGTACTGCCACCCTTTAATTATTCTAAACTACATCTTTTACATTAAATAAATTTAGAAGACTAAAAATTTACACATTTTAATTCGTTATTACAACAAAAAAACGCAAAGGGATTTACAATATTAAAACTAATGGTTTAATAGTACATTGTGCGCCAAGGAACTTAAGTCGGTCATTATACGCCGTGTGTGCGTTTGCAATACAAGTCGTATACGAGCGCGAAGCGCGAGGCGGAGACGAGTATTGCAAACACACAAGGCGTAATGACCGACGTAGTTCCATGGTGCACATTATACTTTATACACCAAGGGCATGATTTGCAAGTTTTTTGCCCCCGATTATCATGTATCACAGGGGAGGTCTAAAGTGGCGAGTCGAATCGGTACAATTCACTTTTAGCGCCGGTTAACAAGATTTTTACTGAGCCGTTTGATATTTGCTTGTCTCAAAATTTTTGAAAAATATGAAAATTTTGGATATTTTTGAAAATTTGAAATTTTTTGGGGGATTTCTGTAATTTTTAAAAATATCTATAATTTTCAAAAAATTTCAAAAATTTTCAAAATTTTATAGATTTTGAAAATGTTGAAAATTTTTGAAAATTTCCATGAATTTCAAAAATTTCTTAAATTTTCAAAAATTGTAAAAAATTCTATAATTTTCAAAAATTTTCGAAATTTTCCAATTCTGAACATTTTCAAAATTTTCAAAAAATTTCAAAATTCTCAAATTTTTTAAAAATTTCAAAAATTTACCCCCCCCCCCCCCCTAACCCACCCCCGAGGCCCCTCTGTACCTCCCCCTTTATCTGTAGGTTTATCATGTACGATAAGTATTTCTTCAATGCTCCAATGATACGCGGACTATAATGGATGGTGGATAGTGGTGGGAGCAGTACAATAATGGTCCCATTATTGTACAGTACAATAAAGAGGCCAATATTGTACTGCTCCCACCACTGACCCATAAAGGGCTACTTAAGTTCCTGAAAACAGGCACGTAATACGCCCGAATCATGCCTGCGGCGTATAAAATATTAAAAATACCTACTGGTATTTTTAAAAGAGCCTTTTTCGTAAAATGGGGTTGTTGTATGAATTTTACATAATATATATTTCAATGCTGCATAAAATTCTAACAATTTTAGTACACGGAAAAAATTTATCCGTAAAAAAATCGCGAACTTGTAGCTAGGTCTCGGATACGGGATACAAAAATGAAACTTTACATCCTTATTTTCATGAGAAATGCATGGATAAATTTCGAAGTTTTTTACGAACAGTTTGAATTTCCTACGAACAGTTCCTGAAAATTTCAGACTAAAATATAAAGAGGAAAATTTTTATTTGTTCGAATTAATTTAAATATTAATTTATAAATTCGCAACTCAGAGTATTCGAACCTTCAAAGACTGCTGACACCAGTTTCTAAACATCAACCAAGAGTGCGTAAACACGCGCAGCCATCGAGGCCAAACAATACCGGTATTATAAAACTTCTATCCACTTTTCCGACGAATTCGTAGCACACATACGAGCGCACACACGCACCGCGCGTATGGGCGAGCGTGTGTGCGGGCCACGAACAAACGAACCTACTCTCCAGTTCCCAGATTTGTCGGGCAAGCTCGTGAGTACTCTGAGAATCTTTTCTCAATCACTGGAAATATTTTTTTAATTATTCACGTAAAAAAAGTGATGAACCGTTTTAGAATTTTCACATCGAGTTCGTCAATTCTTTCTCAAGGTTCGCAGATTATTCACGAAAATACATCAATATCCGATGAATTTTTCTCATATCCGAGACCTAGCACTAGTTCGTGACTTTTTTACGGATACATTTTTTCCGTTTACATTTAAAAAATTTTGAATACTTCACTTTTGAGAAAAGAAATATTTGAAAAAAAGTATCGAAATGCTATTCAAACAAGTCTGTGACCTTGAAGCGTCACATCCTGCAACACGCTGAACCAATCAGAATAAAGTATCTATAGCTGTCAGCCCGCGAAAAAATTTGTAACCATTCACATGTCAACTTTTGGTACATTCGCACTGCCACACTTCACAAATCCCGGTTTTGGTAAAATTGTTAGCATTTTCAACACCTTTTTGGGCCCTTCTTCATACTTTTTTAAACATTTTTTAAATAATAAACGTGAAAATAGGTTATGTTTACTCCAATAACTAGCGGCCATATTAATTTGCACATCAACTGCGCCAATCAGACTGATGTTTACTTTCGACGCTGGCCCAATCAGAACGCCGCATCTTCTCGCAAAAATTTATAAAATATACTTTTTAAACATAGAAAAATTAAAACCTATTGAAAAAATCTTTACTTAAATAATTACATATATTCAACTTTTAGTGCTCTTTTTATTTCAGCAGAAAAAACATATATTTAAAAATATGTAACAACCTCATCATTTCTACTATTTCATCCTTTAATTAAGTTTTTTACTGAAAGTTCGTATACATTTCTGGCAGTTATAGTGTAGAACTTTGCAAAACTTTTCCAATAAATCTTTGTACTGCTATCTCAAGGAAGTTAAATAAAGGCGAATGTGCACGAAACTGCGCTTGCACAAAGAAAGCTTTTTAGTTCATTGTCTTGTTCCACTTAAGGAATACTTTACACTCGTCAAATATGCATTATTAGATGGCGTGCGAACTAGATGCATAATTTTTTTTATCGACCGGATTAATGCAGCATGAATTGCTTTATTGTAAGGATTCACGTTCATGCTCTTACTATTAATATTAATATTTTTGGTTAATGATTATTATGATGATAATCGTGATGTTCAGAAAGCAAAGAAAGCCCAATTAAAAACATGAGTATATCTACATTGCTTTCCCGGGTGATATATTTGTGAATATTTATTACATTTTTTTTTTAATTCGGTAAGTTTCTTCTTTTTGATAAGATTGACGAAAAAAATGAGCGAGATAGATACATATTATTTTACCCAAAAAATATATTTAAAAAGGGTTAAATACATGAGGAAATTACTTTGTCTTCTTTTTAAGAAGTTGCTAAGTTTGAGAAGGATTTTAAAAACCAGGGATAATCAAATAAAATTTCTGATACACTGGAACTTGGATTTAAGCAGGTCGGATTTAGTGCGTTCAGAGAATTGATGCCGCGGCAGTTTTTGATGCGCGGAGTGCGGGAGGTACTGCTCACAAAAGGAACAGAAATCGTTTAGTCAAATGGAATATGTGTAAATATTTAAAAATTAATTAATCAATGTTGTTGAATGTTCCACTAGACCAACAATAATGATTTTCATAAAGAACAAAAAATTTAAAAACAAATTATTAACACAAATTCCAATTGTCTATATAATTGAAAATTAATAAATTATTGTTAATAAATATTCCACTAAACCAAGAGTAATAATTTGTAGGAAAAAAACGAAATTTCGATAAAAAATTATTAAACAAATTACATTTGTTTAAATATTTAAAAATTAATAAATTATTGTTAGTAAATATTCCAGTAGACCAATAGTAATAATTTTTAGGAAAAAACGTATTTTCGAAAAAAAAATTATTTAAACAAATTCCAATTGTTTAAATAATTGAAAAGTTATAAGCAATATTAATAAATATTCCACTAGACCAATATAAATAATTTTAGTTAAAAAAATACGAGAATACAGTGCCCAAAATGTCGTTTTTATGGAGAATTAATATTTTTGGTTTTAAGGGTAGTTTTCAGGGACTCGGGGGGTTGTGTTACGGGTGTCAAAGCCATATGTCCGATACATGAAATTCTTCGTTGGATAATTCTCTACAAGCCTCCATACAATTTATCAATGTTAAAAATCGAATAAATTTCAATACATGTATTGTCGAAATGCATTAATTTTCAATTGTATAAACTCATCAAAATTGTAGAACTTTAAATTGTAAATCTTTAAAATTGATGGCTTGAAGAGTTCTTAATTTTGAAAATGAAAAATGAAAAATAGTGAAAGTTTTAAGTTTTACAATAAAATATTCCGTAATTTCAATTATTTACATTTGAAATGTCTTAAATTCAGAAGATTGAGAATTCAAAACTCCTGACTCTGGACGAAATTGAAGAAATTTTATTAATACGTCTTTAAAATTAAATAAATTCCTGCTTTAAATCTTCACAATTGAATAATTTTAAATTTTAATTCTTTGAAGTGGAAATGTTACAAAAAAATGCATTAGAAATTGCAACATTTTCTAGTGAGTTTTCAATTGTAAATATTCGAAATTGAAGAATTTCCCTTTGTAAGTTTTCAAAATTGAACTACATTCAAAAAAAAAGTTCAAAATTACATCATTCTAAACTATAAACAATCTGAATTAATGAATCATCAATTGCAAATTTTAAACAACTTAAGAAATTCGAATTGCAAATCATTAAAATTGATGAATTTTTTACTGAAAATCTTCAAAATCGTTTCAGAAATTGAATAATTTTTAAATCAAATATATTTTGGAAATTCAAAAATTTTCAATTGTACATCTTAAAGATTTTAGAATTTTTAATTTTAATTCTTTAAAATTGAAGACTTAAATATTTCTTAGTTTTGAAAATAAAAAATAAAAATAATGCATCTTTTAAGTTTTACAAATAAATATATTGAAATTTTTATGATTTACGTGTGAAATTTCATCAATTCAGAAGATTTAGAATTGAACACTCTTGACGAAAGTTCAGAATTTTTACTCATACACCTTTAAAATTTTCTTGAGCCTTCAATTGAAAATATGTAAATCTTGAAAAATGAATATTTTTAATGGGAACTCGTTAAAATTGGAGATTTTTCAACTGAAAATCTTCAAAAATAAACTATTCCAAAAAGTTGAAAATTATGAAGGTATCTTTAACAGGCTTAAAATCTGAATAATTTGCTATTCTATATTTTCAAAAATCAAGAATCTTCAATATTGTCACTGTTCACAATAATTGTAAATCTTTAAAACTTAATTCTTTAACAGTTTTTAATTTTGTGGGAAAAAATAAAAATTCTGCAAGTTTTAAGTTTTACAATTAAATATTCTGTAATTTTGATGATTTACATTTAAAATTTTGTTGAATTTTGAAAATTTAGAATTGAAAACTCTTGACGAAATTGCAGAATTTGTACTTATATATCTTTAAAATTAAATAAATGTCTAATTTGAATCTTCACAATAATTGAATGTTTTTCGATGGTAAATCTTTGAAGTTAAACAATCCGAAAAAAGCATTGAAAATTGTATCATTTTCTAACCTCCAATTGCAAATATTCAAAATTTAAGGATTTCCTTTTGCAAGTTGTCAAAATTGAACTACATTTTATAAAAAAACGTTCAAAATTACATCATTTTTAACTAAAAACATTCCAGATTAATGAATCTATAATTGTATACATCTCAAAACTTGAAGAATTTTAAATCGCAAACGGTTAAAAATTGAAGAATTTTCAACTTTTAAGGATTGCCATGCGAAAT
>CAKNXH010064962.1:0-25555 GCA_932178445.1 Andricus quercusramuli | reverse complement strand
AAAAAGAATAATTTATTTGCAATAAGTTTGAAAATTATTAAGTCAAATGACTTTTTGAGAGCTGAGAACCTAGTTTCTTTCAATCTTTTTTTCACACCCTAAGACATCTTTCCTCATTTCGATTAAATCTATACTTCCAACTATTCAAATTTTTAAGCAATTTGGTGGTATTTTTGTAGGTTAATGGGATATTAAATCAATTTTGAACTGCGTTTATTTGTATAATTCAAGTTATTTTAAGAATAATTTTGTTCATTCTTCAAATCAAGGACTAGGTTCTTTGGATCAGATTATATTTTTCTAACTTTGTTTACAATAAAAACCCATTTCTTTGTTCCTGAGAAATATAAAGAAAAACTTTTACTTCAGCCGATGGTCTTTAATTTGTTTGAGAGAAATATTTTCCTGATTTAAATCACACTTTACTTTTGGGTTAGATAGAACCATTTCTTTGTATTGAAGTAAGGTATTATAGGACGTATTCAGTACGATTATTTCTTTGAATTCAAAACATTTTCCTCAATTCAAGTTTTTTCTCTGTTTATTAATTATCAATCGCAAAACACAAAATGTAAATTGTGTATTGCTTTAGTGAACATCACATCTACGAAATAGGATTTCACTTTGTTATTAACATGTGATTCAGTTTCGAGTTCGGAAACATCATAAACATGAAAAAAGAGACATTTTCCTATACAATTTTTTGAAAAAACTCATCGATCATTTTTAAGAATCTGCGTTGCTGATCCGGTTTCTATAAAAGTGATTATTCTGAAATTCAAGATAGTTGACCTACAGTTAGCTCACAGTTTCTTCTTAATTTCTCCATAACAAAATATATAACATATGACGAATTGAATTGATATTGGTTAAAATAATGAAAAGAATTGTGCAAAACTCATCAAGTGCGATAAAATAAAAATCTATACGAGGGAATAATAATATATTGTCATACTTATTAGGCTACACTTTAAAGGAATATCATCAAAAATGTTTTATTAAAAACGTAGTTCCGAAAACCGGTCAATAATTTACGTACCTATATTACTAGTTGGCGAGCCTAAGTTTCAAATACCACTTTGCTCTCGACAATTATGGGATAAGAACACGTAATTATTGTATTGTACGTACTAGTAATTTTAACTGAGCCTGAAATCAGAGGTAACTTTGCAAAAATGAATACGCAAATCTATGAGCCAATGACACTTCATATTTATTAATGTGTTGTGTAATATAAAACATTAATTAAATATAACCAATAAAAGAAATTGGGCCTTGATTATGGATATTTGTGCAATCAATTTGCCATTCTTAGTTTCAGAAAATTATTGGTTTTATCCTAATTAGATTAGTCTAGCTAAACTATTGTGGATGTGATGTCTATTATAAACAGTCCTCCTTGAATATATTCGTTATTTAATTTTTATTAACTATATTCATGTAGTCGCTGGAATCTTCGACTTTATTGGAACTTCATCCCAAGAAATAAAGCTGCAAAATTTTTAATTTTCTTAATGGTTAAAAATGTATATTTTTAATGATTAATTACACAGTCTCACAAAAAAATAGTATGTCCGATGAACCAGACTAGTAAATTCTCACGTATTTCAGGTTGCTGAATCCGAATCAAAAGTCGGAATTCCGGAGTTAGCTCTCATTTTCTTCCTATTAGCAAAAAATGTACGAAAAAAGTGTTTTTGAAGGTTAGGGAATTTTGAGGTTAGAAAGAAAACAATATCTAACTTTGAAAATCCTACTTCGGATTCGGATTCAGCGACCAAAAATGCGAAATAATTGACTAGTCAGATCCGTCTGACATCCTACTTTTTTGTGGGGATGTGTTATATATTTGTATTTTCAAAAATTGCACATACCGAACTATCCTGTTCCCATAAACATATCGCGAATTGGAACGTAGCTTCACAGATATCTTCGCTTATTACTAAAAAATGTGGAAAATACAAAAATTATTATTGATCTTATAATATATTCTTAAGTGATGAATAATAATTATTTATAAATTATGATACCTTTCGGTTTGCATGCTTCTATCGCAACAGCATATCTTTCTGCTAATTCCGGATTTAACAAGATTTCCATTTGTTGGTTCATAGCTGCCCATGAAATTTGATCATTCTTCATCTACGAAATAAATTTGTTTTTAGGTGAATGTATATTAATATAACGTAATAACATAAAAAGCTCAAGGATCTTGCATTAACCTAGTGTCAATATTATGGAATATTCCGTAAGATTAATGGTAAAAGGTATAATCTTACGAAAAATTTTACATCTACATGTTCCAATTATAGTATAAAACTGAAGTAAAAATCTCTTTTTACAAGAGTTTCATTCAAAAATAGGAAAAACATGGCCCAAAAATGATCCAGGCAACTTTCGATCTAAATGTTTCAATAAAAAAAATGTTTTTTAGACAAATGAATGCAACCATTCTCATCTGAACTCGAAAATAATTACTGAAAATATTATACAATAATTACCACTTTCATCTTCTCAAAAATGCACTTGAAAAAACACTGAAACTCTCGTACCGCTGGAAACTGTCCATTTTTTCCACCTTCTATTAGTTCTGTGTAAAAAAATGTATCTTTATAGTTTTTGCTATATATTAGGTGAAAAAAATGTAATTTTCCCGTTGGGATTTTATAAATGTGCAGTTTTCAAGCTGTTTATAATTCAATTTTCAGGAGAATTTCACAGAAAGATAAGGTTTAATAAATAAATACTTTATTTTGAAAATTATAATCTATAAAATTATATGCATGTACATACCTTCTGGACATTGAGTAAGTTTCTGACACGATTTTTTTGGACCTTTAGCCATATTCATTAGTTGTTGAAAATTCATTTTCTTTTACGGGATCACCCAATTTGAAAAACATGTAAAAAATAATAATTTAAAAATCTTCATTACATAAAGTAAGGTTTTATTTCAATACTAATTCTTCCTAAGGAAAGTGAACTCACTCCTTCAGCATTTTCCAAGAAGACCAAGAAGAGCATTAATGTTGACGTAACAAATATAACTCTCATTTTTTTTATTTAGAAATAATTTCAATTAGATTTCTTCACTTGGGTAATGAAATCAAGCACAACTACCTTTCTGAATTATGTCTATATGAAGATTTGCACAAAGTATTCAACTTCTTTTATACTTCTAGAAGGAATAGTGGTGTAGGTTGTGATATAATATTATGAATTTTTTATTGCTCAGTAATTAATGAATTATAACGAAGATTTGGAAGATAATCTTACAGTCAGTTTCTTCCGCAGGTTGGAAATGAAACATTGTTGCTGTGGGAGACTTTATCCTATCATTATGTGACAAAGTGGTCTTAATGGCAGAAAAATTATAGTCTGCCTTATTTTCAAAAAGTAGTAATTTCGACTAAGAAAAAGATCGAATGATTCCAAAGTGCTGTCTCAAAAATGTTCAAGTTAAAAACTACAAGAATGTAAAGAAAAATGATCTTCATCTTTCAATGAATTGTTTTGTTCGTAGCGCGAAATGAATAAAAAATTATTGGAACCATCACCCAGGAAATCTATTAGAGTTATAAGACAAAATCCTTTTTGTTTCAGTTCTTGACGTTTATAGGCAATAAAAAATTATTTTTTGTTGTTATGGTGTCAGGTTTCCATTTGGCATGATTTTTTTCAGCATAATATTGCTAGCAAGCCATTGTCCTTAGTTCCTGAAGTGCTAAACAAATCAATAAATTTCAAAACATTCAAAACGGAAAAATTTCATCCATTTTAATATTTTTTCTCGCGTAACGATGTAAAGAAAGAAGCATTTTTATCTCTTAAAATTGAAATATTAACTTAAAAAAAAAGAATTGAGATTCAAAACAGTGAGGGGTATTTTTATAGCAATTTTTCTCTTGACTTTTTTCATATTTCGCAATCATCTTTTACATATTGTAGTATAAACGGTGCAATAAGTATATGAATGAAAAATATTTTTGACAGCTAGTTAAGACATACAATATAAATCATCATTAAGTAAATGATCTCAAAAACAAAAATCATATGACTATAGTTTTTAATCATTTTCCTGGTACATTTCCATAGCTATTCACTATACGATAATGAGATGTCATTAAAAGTGGTAGATGTAAGCCTGGAGAATAATTTGTACTTCAAAATTGGGTGCGATAAGCTTGTTCAACGAAAAACAACCTTTTCGCGAGTAAAAATCACGTTATGAGACGTTGAGCGTAAAATGCGTTTTTATACACCCATATGAGTACGTAAAACTGCTCATTTTTACGGACTCATATGCACGTTTTACGCACTCATATGGGTGTGTAAAAACGCATTTTTACGCAAAGAAAGTAAAAAAATATGGTATGTAGCATGGGCGTATGATTTACGCACTTGTGGTGATCGTGCGGCACTCGTGTGTCAAACCGCATTTTACGCACATGTTGCATAATATACTATTTTTGGGGGCTAATTTGAAATATGTTTAAAAGTGTTTCAAATTTCAGTTATTTTTCCAGTACATCAGGACGAAAAAACTGAAAAAATCTGTTTCAATTTTTTTTAATAGCTCTAATAGATGTCCTAAATTGTAGTCCTGATAATTTTGTATGTTCTTCATTAGTACTTAGAATCATCCGAACAAGTTTCTGCCGGGGTAAAACTTTATTATTTGCCTTATGTTTTGAAAAAATTGAAAAGCTTATTGTCTATTCAAGAAAAGTCTTTTTTTGAACTAGCCTACAGTTTATTTCAAATATTTATTTGTATAGAAGTACAAATGAAAAATAATAGTATAAGTCAACTACAAAAATTGCATATGAAATTCAGTAATGTATTACTATCCTAATAAGAGGTTTTCAATAATAAAAATATTTTTCAAACATATTTAGTGAAAAGTCGGAGTTTGAATGTGCATTTTTAATCGATTTGTTGATAGTAGCAACATCTATAAGCCTTTCTTATGGAAAAAAGAATATTTCTGGATCCTCTTCATAAGTGCATTTTAGAAAATTATATGCAGCTACACAATAATTTTCACCTGAAGCTACGCAAATAGAAAATAAGCCATTTTTAATTAATAACTTACTTAACTGATTGATATGTCAATAGAACGTATGCTTACCCATTTTAATGCAGTTTTTCGCAGCTAAAGTACCTCTCTCTATTCTATCTGGATAATAACTGAGAGTCCTCTCAATCATACTTATGTCCACTACACCATTTCGCATCTGAAATTGTTCAAGTTTAATTCAAAGATTAAAATTTAAAGACCAATTAAAAATAAAAATTTAGATACAAAAGTCGTTACGAAGAATGTTGCATTAAAATTTTCACAATAAAAAGAACACTCACGGTGTGCAAAATTCTCATGACGCATTTTATGTAACACTTTAATTTCGGGTTATCTTGAAATTCTCCCCCTCTTAATCTGTCTAAAATTTTTGTTGAAATTATATGATAGTTTAATTTCAATTAAAAAAATTTTTATATACTTCTTATTTTTTTCCTCTGGCAAAATTTACCTGTATCCAGCTGCGTTTTCTTCTGACATGTGTTCCTCAAAATGTTAATCATACGATCCACTTCCCCTTCATTTATAATCTAAAATTGAAACTTATTTTCTATAAATAAAAGCATTACAATATTTTAGATACTATTAGATATTTATGCTATTAAACTGACACGTTCTGTTTTTTCAGAAAAGCACGAACTCAGAAGAAATGCCACTATAACGAAATGATACATCATACTTCCATAAAAAATTAATATTTTTCATAAATAAATATCTTTTTCCTATCTAGACTTTTGTGCTCTATCTCGAATTCAGTCGATCTGTGTGAAATTCGTCCTTTATGAAGGCCTTATAAAGAATCGTGTCTTTCCAGATCAGACGATTCGAGCTACATTAAGCAATATAATTATTATTCCCCGAGAATTTTTGTTCTTCTTTCCGGCAATATAACTTAAAGTAATGGTTGCTTTAATACTTAACGAGGAGGATAATTAATACTCAAAAGAACTGCAAAATATACGTAATTTATTTTTGGAGGTATTTTTTGTTCAGTTTTCAAGCACATAATCATTTATAACGCAGAAACAAACATATTTGTTCAACACATATTTCCGAATATAATTGCCTAATTTGTCAAATGAAAATATATGCTTGAATTCAAAGTAGTACACAATATTGAATTGAAATTTTGAATTTTTTTAGTTTAAACTCATACAATTTCAAAGGTTTTTTTGAAGTAGTCTTAATTAAAGATATTTCAATTTTTCATATGTATAATTTACAATGATGTAACTTTCAATGTTTTTCACATAGTTCAATTTTAAACATTTACAATTGAAAACTTACCAATTAAAAAGATGTATAAATTATCATTCATAAATTTTGATGATTTTGAGTATCAAAAGTACAATTTTTTATTTTCAATTTTCCAAATTGAAGAAATTGGTAATATAGATCATCAAAATTACATAATTTTTTATTTTAAAACTTAAATCTAGCTTCAATTTGAATTGCAAATTTTCAAAGTTAGAAAATCTTAAATCGCCAAAAAACAACTGCTTAAAAGTGATGCAGGTAAAAATGCTGTGGGTGATCTCGGCATGCAAAAAAATGAAGATCAGTAAAGTTAAAATGAAAATTATGTGATTTTAAAAATGTATAAATAATTTTGTTTTCAATTTTGATGATTTTGCAGATCAAATGTCAAGTGTTTTATACTAAATCTTTCAAATTGGAGAAATTTTTAATGAAAATCATCACTTATGAAGAGTTCCAATTAGAAACTCTTGAATTTTAATGATTCACAATTCAAAGTTCTGCAATTTTGAAGAGAGACAATTGAAAATTCTTGAATTCTGAAATTGTGCAATTGCGAATTATATCATTTTCAAGATTTATATTTCAAAGGCATCTAATTTTGAACAATTTTTGGGAAAAGTTCAATTTTGAAGATTTGCAATAGCAAAAACTTCCATTCTTAAGATGTAAATATAAATAAGATTTCCTTAATTTTGATGATTTTGAAAATAAAAAGACAAGTTTTCAATTGTAAATCTTATAAATTACAAAAATATTGAATGTAAAGCATAAAAATTACATAATTGTAAATTGCAAAACTCAAAATTTCCCCATTTTCTAAAAAATGTTTACAACTCGTAAATTTTGAAGATATAAAATTCAAATTTCTACAATTTCGAATAGTTACAATGAACAACTCTTCAGTTTTAAAGGTGAAGAACTAAGCATTCTTAAATTTTTATAATTTTGAAGATTAAAAGTCAAACCTTTAATTCTAAGGCTTCCAAGTTACAAATTTGACAAACTAAAAACTCTCTGATTTTAAAGATTCACATTCAAAGTTTTGCAATATTGAAGAATTACAATTGAAACTTCTTGAATTTTGAAAATATGTACAGAATTGCGAATTGTTCAGTTCTCAAAATGTATATCTTAAATAGAAAAAAAGGTAATTCTGAACGTTTTTCTTTTGAATAATTCAATATTCGAGATTCGCAATTTAAAATGCTTCAATTTGTAATATTTGCAATTGAAGACTCTTTAATATTTAATGTGTATAATATAAAATGATTTCATTCTGAATGCCTTATTTGGAATAGTTCAATTTTGAAAAATACAAAATAAAAATTCTTCAACCAATGAATATTTAAAATTGAAATTGATTCAATTCTATATATTTGCCATCTAAAATTCTTGATTTCTGAACAGTAAAAATGATATGAAATATAAGAATGGAACTTTGCATGAACTTCAAGTTACTTTAATCGGTGACTGGAAATGTAGCAAGTTACTTTTTTCACGAAGTAACTACATTATTTATTTACTGGAAAAGTAATTTATTCTAAGAAACGGACACATATTAATCACTTTCTTCCACATTTGAATGATTCTGAATAGCCTATTAGATTAAATATACTTATTTGTAACCACATTGATTATGACAGCAGTGATTATTATCAATAAACAGATTTCGCAATCTTAAAAATTTTGAAAAACTAATGAAGAGCTCTACTATACAGATTTTGAGTAATTTGTAGAATAATTTGCTAGAAGGTGACTATATAAAATAGATTTTAAAGTGTATTGTCGTCTTTAAGATATGTTCTAATGTCGGATCCTTGTACTTTAGAAAGGACCCTCCGTGCCATCTGGTCAGAATCCACCCTTCGCTTCGTTCGCAGACATTCTGCCATTAATCGGAGTGGTACTCCCGCGATGATCGATAATTGAACTGTTTCTTCCCTTCAATTAATTTTACCTGATAATCTCTCTCTTGTACATAATACACTTCCGACTGTTCAATCACTGCTCCTCCAACTGCTTTAGCTGAAAAAAAATTCTCCCTCTCGATTATATTCTGTTATATCGTTTAAGATTCGCAGATGCCTTCCTATTATCATATTTTTATGGTAGTGACTAGTATAACCGAATTTTTCGTAAAACTAATCGTTATAGTATAGCGCTAGGGCTATTAGTACGGAATTTTCCGTAACGCTAGCCCTGAACAAGTTGGAAAACGTATGAAAAGATCTTCCGTCATGAAATGTTCCGTCATGATATGTATACACTTCCTATTTTTTTACTACAGTATGAAAAATCTTACAAGTGTCCAAAAATAGATTGAATACTTTCACGATGATTCATTATAATAAATTTAAATTTAAAATTTAAAGATTTTTCGGGTTTCAATCGTGTGCGAAACTATGAATGTTGCCGACGTTTCGTGAACATTGCAGTATTCTCTACTATGCCTGTGATTGGCCAGAGCGCCCCATGGTGGGGACAGGTTGGACTTGATTGGCCAATCGCACACGATTGAAACCCGAAAAATCTTTAAATTTTAAATTCTAAACTTTAAATTTAAATTTATTATAATGAATCATCGTGAAAGTATTAAATCTATTATTGAAGAACTATACGGGGAGAGTTTCCTTACTAAAACTAACACTTTTAGTAAGCTCATGTCTTCTCAAGCTAAAGTACTAACATCTTTAGCTTTCTTGAAACGGTGTAGGGACAATAACATCGTCCCAAAATTCTTACAGTTGAAAACCCATTTGGGAACATCTAAATCCAAATCAATTCTACATAAAACAAGTTTGCTTCTCTTAAAAGAAAGGATACAACATACCAAATTTGACTTGCACACTACCTCCAAAAAACTATTGAAACTTCACCTTTTCCTATCAAACACTCTCAGATTTGACATTTGGTCCACATTGGACCGCATATCATTTGATCAATCCCAACGGATTAAAGATTTTTGCACTAAGAAACAAAAAATGAAATTTGACAAATTACTTCCAGTAAAGCACGCACCATTAACTAATACAGTAAAAAACATCTCTAACCATCATCTCAGCAATGAAATGATTTCAGCCTTATCTAAAGGACATAATTTTGCAGTGGCTCCCTCCAAAATCCCAAAAGAAGTAATCATCAGTAATTTGGAATCTACAATATACACCCTTCCACCCGAAAAAGCCAATGACATACGACGTAGGACAGCCAACATTTTACGCGAAGCCCAACTTCTCTCCTCAAACTTAACAAAACAAGAAAAAACAGCTATTAAAGAACTCAATCAGAATAAAGACATCATGGTATTACCTGCAGACAAAGGCAACACAACAGTTATAATGAATAAAGAAGATTATAACAACAAAATCATGGACCTACTTACTGACGATACATATAAAAAGCTTAAAAAAGACCCCATAAAAACAATAACCAGAAAAACCAAAAGCCTTCTAAAAGACTCAAATCTTGACAGCGATACCATATCTAAATTAAAACCTACTAATCCTATCTCTCCAAAACTTTACGGACTTCCAAAAATTCACAAAAATAACATCCCACTCAGACCGATCGTCAGCGCAATAAACTCTCCAACTTACAACCTAGCACGCTTTCTCGCCAAAAAACTTAAGCCTTTCACAGGAAACTCTATCACACACATCCAAAACTCCTTTGACTTCATCAGAAAAATACAACAGATTCACATTCAACCCCAAGACATCCTAGTAAGTTTCGACGTAGTATCTCTCTTCACAAAAATACCAATCTCTGATACAATCGATAGTATTAAATCCTTTACAAACTTCCCCTCCAATCTCACACCTTTAATAGAACACTGTCTCACTAATACCTATTTCTCTTTCAATAACCAATTTACGAACAAACCTCAGGAGCAGCAATGGGATCTCCAATCTCACCTGTAATAGCCAACATTTTTATGAAAAATTTAGAAACTAAAATCTTTAACAAATACAAGCTTAAACCGGAATTTTTGTGCCGTTACGTCGACGACACTTTTGTCATCTGGAGACATGGACTAGACGAACTAAACAAATTTTTCGATTTCATCAATCAAATACACCCTGATATCCAGTTCACTATGGAAACTGAACAAAACGGAAAATTACCCTTCTTGGACGTACTTGTTTATAAAAGATCCGATAACACATTAGGACATGAAGTTTACAGAAAACCCACGCATACAAACAGATACCTGCATGCCTCCTCCCACCACCACCCATCTCAAAAGCAATCGGTCATCAATACCCTTGTATACAGAGCTGTTTCCATAACAGATAAAGATAACTTACAAAAGGAATTACAAAATGTTAAACAAATCCTAATACAAAACGATTACACAAACAAATTAATAAAGCAATAAGAAAATACACTCAAGAAAACAAGTCAACACAACCTACTAAAGAAAGAGAGAGAAAAACAACCACCATCCTACCCTACATTCAAGGTATCACGGAACAAGTAGGAAGAATTCTCAACAAACACAACATCCAAACTATATTTAAACCACCTGCAAAAATAGGACAACTTCTAAACAACCCTAAAGATAAAAAGGAACCTTTCAGTGATCCAGGAGTATATCATGGAGGCTACCTCACACTCATACAGTTACACAGTCCCCAAGCCCTGATGCAAAAAAAGGATACGGTTGCCTTGATTATTATAAAGCCTTTTGTATTTTTCCAAGAAGAATATAATTTTTCAAACATTCAAGTGCAACTTTTTGCTCATTGGTAATACGCACAACATTGTCAGTAGTCAAAAATGTGTAATTTGCTTCATGAATCATCTTTGTACATTCCTTAGTCCGAAGATGACACCTCCTCACTCTTTCGTCAATAACTTATTAACAAATAATTATTTCTGACTCTAAATATTACCACTGGGCACAGAAAGGATCAACGAAACCCATTAATTTTTTGCAGATTCTTCATAATTTTGTTTAGTGACTTACATCCATTCAAAGCTGAGTATTCTGAAATGATCATATGATTATTATGCTTTTTCACATTAAGGTCGCCCGGAAATAATCGCTGATCATCTGAAATTTTTGAGACACTGTATCAGTATTGGCAAAACCTTCACTTGAAACATGCATGTTGTGTCACATTTTTAAAATTTTTTTCTGTTGAGATTTTCACGAAAATCTATAAAAAAATCGAGGTGCCTTAACTTTTTGGAAGGACAGTTGTGTTTATTACAAAATCTCTTTTTTAGATTGCTCAAAGTAGTTGTGCTAAAAATCAGGACGCTGGATGGGAAAAGTGTTCTATGATTTAAAAATTGAAATGGTATTATCAGTTATGTCTTATGAAAGAGAAAAAGATCGTTTTTACGAAACAAATTTGAAACTCACGAAAAATGATTATTCAACAGTAGTTTTTATAATTGAATTTTTTCCTAGTATCGTTTGATATTATTAATTTTTTTAATAATTGAATTTTAATCAATCTTCGCTTATTTTTCAGGGAAAACACTGCCTACAACACTTCTTTTTCCAATTTGAAAACAATAGATAATGTTCAAATATATTATTTGTTTGAAAAATGTTTTGTGTTTAAAAAAGTGTTTGAATGATTTCAGCCATGGAAAAACTTGCTGAATTGGAACCAGTAAAGTCGTGGTGGATATTTTTTCAAAAAAATAAGCCACCATTTATTTAAATTCTACAGTTTTCAACAACTGTCAAGAAGCGGTAGTAAGAAAAAATGTCATTGCATGAAGCATTGTTAAAATACATTTTTTTTGCAAGATCTAAAATGTTCACATAAAAATTCTTAAAGTCATAGAAAAAAATTGTTGTCTAGTACATTTTCAATCAATTATTTCACGCTCTTTCCATGGATTTGACTTTTTTGGAAAGAGAATATTTTTTTTTCAAAAGAAATCTCGCCTTTAAGGTTAAAAAGGCAGAATTTTCTTTATGGAAAAAAAACAATGAGCGCCTTTCACCTTAAGATTGAATAATAACCTTTAATTTGTTTTCTTGATGAAAAGATGTTTCAAGTACCTCAAAACTTATCTTAAAACTTGAGTATCTTACTACTTTCTTTCTAAAACAAAAAAAAAATTTTTTTCTAAGTCTATACTGGACAACATTTTTTTCATCGCAATTAGTATTGTTGCAAATCGACAAAGCAGATGGTATATTTTTATAAACCACTAATTAAAAGAAATCCTACTCTTCTTCATAAATAAAAAATCCCACTTTTTGACTCAAATATCTTAAAGGAAAAACCCTAAGCTTTCTTTTAAATAAATTTATTTTTTCAATATGCCTTTTTTCAAAGAAGTCAAATTGGTTTTTTAAGCTTATTTCTTAAATTAAAATATTTATTTTTTCAAAAAATGCTTATGATCAATGGAAAGGGAGTGAAAACCCCTATCAAAACTTTTTGTATCTCATTAAGAGGTGATTTTTAAATTTAAATTGAACGTTTTTCAAATCGTCAAAATAGACAATTAAAGAAATTGTTTGATAATCGCAAAAGAGGATTTGTAAGACTTTTAGAAAGCTGTTTTATGATTGGATTGCAATTCAAATGTTAAATTTAACTTAAAAATGGGTTTAATTATGAAAATATTTCGGACCATAATTATGTATAGGAATGAATGAAGTTTTGTGATACATTTCGTTTGTTAATTAATAATTTAATTTGTTCAAAAAAATGTTACATTCAAATCGCGAAAGTGGTTTTTCACAGAAATATAATAAGCTTTTTCGAACAAATTTCTATAATAAAGAGATAAAAAATATATGAAATTACAATAGTTTTTATTTACACAAAATTATAAAAGAGTATAGCACACAGAAAAGTGCGATTTGATGAGGATCATCATGAAGAGTTTCATGAAAATTCGGAGTTGAAAGGATTAGCAGCAGTTCTTTCATTATGAGCAAAATTCCACATAAACGTTTCATTTTTCTATTTTAATGTGCATTTTTGGTCATCACACCCAGTCTGAATTGATTCTGTATATCTTCATCCTTTCACCCTGTTTTTGAACAATTCCGATGATGGAGAAATAAATTCACATCGAATTTGATAGGATAAGTCGTCATGGGAAGAAATAGAGCTGAAAAAATTAAGAAAAAATCTATAATGATAAAAAAATAATTTCACTAGAAAATTGTCGCCATTAAATTTTGTTCTATATTAAAACTTGCCGAAGCGTTGTAGTTATAGCCACATATTGTGAGTTCATATGATGCCTCACATATCTCTGAAGAAATTACTAATAAAAAAAAATTGTACATGATTAGTAATTTTTGATTATTTTCAAACATAAGTTTCACAATTCTATATCAAATGAAAAACGGAAAAAGACTAGATTATATATTTACATACTTTGTGGTACGCAATGTGAAGCCATTGCATCTAGTGATTTTGCGAAATCCTCAGTCAGCATTGTAGCCATTTGTGATTTCATAGCTTCTACTGAAAATTTTTCATCCCTAATCTGAAAATAAAATATTTTGTTGATTAATTTTACACTTGATTGAAATTAAATTAGGCAAATTTATTATTTTCCAATATGTTGAAAATGATCGGAAGGAAGGTGATTTTATACTCACTATTTTCATGGCATGAAATAGGCATTTGAAGTAGCATTTTAGTTCTGGTACCGGCGGAAACTCTCCATTCGATTTTGCATTATTTATCAAATCTAATAAAATAAATATGTAATTAAAATTCGAAAATTACACACATTTTTAAGTTGGTAAGATATATTTTTAAAACTTATAAATGAAAATTCGTGCTACATACCAGTAGGACAATTACTTTCTCTTTGGCATGATTTTCGAAATGCTTTTCCCGCCTTCGCTAATTGATCAAAACTCATTTTCTGTTGTAGGATGACATCATGTAAATAAAAACAAATAATTAAAAAAAAAGTGAATAACTGTTCAATGTTTCTTCACAAAATGTACTAATTTAGATACTAAAATATATTTACGAACAAAATTTTTCTTCTTGTTGTACTTTATGTTTATAATTAGGCACGACATTATCTCTCGTCATGACAAAAATATTCTCATAATTCGTGAGTTCCTGAATTATTTCAAAAGCTGAACAAATTTCTAGAAAATGATATTTTTTATTAAAATGAGGTACTTACGCCTTCTATATTTTGCAGGCCTACAGCCAAAATAAGTGCCAATAAGTTAATTTCGAGGAATCGCATTTGTGAAGTTACTCACAAATTCTTGAGGAGTTCGTCCTTTTTTGTCAAATCCTGCATTAATGAAACGTGCAATCGCTTTTATACTTCCAGAAAAAATGGAGGTATTAATTCAAATGTGAAATTATAGATTTACTGATTACAGGAGACTTAAATTAGCGATTTAATGCAAGAGTTCCTGTTCAAAATGTAGACTTGAGCTGTTTCAGTTGACCAAATTTACGCAATATCAAATTACATAATAATTGATAACCCTGCAACGTGAAAAACTATTGTGAGAATTTCTGGCAGAAAATTGATCGAATAAACTCGAAATTCTTAACGACTTTCAGGGAATAAAATTGTAAGCATTTCATCTTCTTGTAAAAAAATCTAGTTCACGAACTGGTTCTTCAATCTGATTTCAAAATTATTAAAAACATCATTATCAAATAAATTAGCAAAAATAGTACGCTACGTGCGCTTATCATATGTCTCTTATTTCAATTGCCCAATTATCAAATCAAAATATATGCTTCCATTTAAATTACTATAAAATATAACTAATAATTATAAATTAAAATAATTATTAAAATAGTTACAATAGCTTTCATAGAAATCTGATTTCAATTTCAATTTTAATTTCAGGAATGAGAAGAAAAGAAAAAAAATGAAGTTAATTTCAGAATTTACATCGTAATAAGAGAGTCTGGAACTCGGAGTCTCACTGATGTCTTCCATTTCCACACAGATCTATTTTGCAGATGTTTACAATTTAGAATTAGCCAACTTGTTTAATTTTGAATGTTTATAGTTTAAACTCGTGAAATTTTAAACATTTTTTTTATAGGTCTATCTTGAAAATTTTCTATTTAAGAACCTTCAATTTTTAACGTGTGTTATTTAAAATGATGCAATTTCGAATGTTTTTTTTTAATAGTTCAATCTTGAAGATTTACAATAAAAAGCTTTCCAATTTTAAGGATCTGTAAATAACATTTTTTTAATTTTGATGATTCCGAAGATTAAAAGTCAATTTTTCAATTTTCGATCTTCCAAATTGAAAAAATTTTAAATGAATAAACTAAAAATTACAACATTTTTAATTCTAAATTTTGAAACTTGCATCAATTGTAAGTGAAAATTTCCAAAATTAAAAACTGTTCAATTTTAGAGATTCATAAACAATGTCTTTAATTTGGATGATTTTGAAGATCAAAAGTCAAGGTTTCAATTCTAAATTTTACAATCTGAATGAGTTTCGCATATGAATCATCAAAATTACAGAATTTTTGGATTGTAAACTCCTAAGCTTGCATCACCCTCAATTTAAATATTCCAAATTGAAAAAAAATTCAAATGTAAATCCTCAAAATTTAAAACTCTTTGATTCTAAATATTTACTCTAGAATTTTGAAGAATTATAATTGAAAAATCTTCAATTGTAAAAATGAAAGAATAAAAATTCTTGAATTTCAATGGTTTTAAAGGTCCAAAGTCAAGCTTTTAAATTTTAATTTTAATCTTCCAAATTCAAGAAATTTCACATGTAAATCAACAAAATTACCAAATTCAAAATTGTAAAACCAAAAAACTTGCATAATTAATGGTAAATTTCTGAAATGAAAACTATTTGATGATAAGAATTTACAATTCAAAATTGTACAAATTCAAAAATAGTTATAACTGAAATTTCTTCAATTTTGAAGATTTATAAATAAAAATTCCTAAATTTTGATGGAGTGGAAAATCAAGAAACAACTTTTGAATTCAGAATCATTCAAATTGCAGAAATTTGAAATATGAAACACAAAAATCACAGTCTTTGATTTATAAAACTTAAAACTTGCCTAATTTTTTATTGTAATTTTTATAATTAAGAACTCTTAAATTTGTAAGATTTACAATCAAAGTCTTCGAAATTTTGAAGGGTTACAATGAAAAATTCACGAATTTTGAAAATATGGAATTGCAAATTATTCAATTTTCATAATTTATAGTTTGAAGTTATTTAATCATGAAAATTTTTTCGATAGTTAAATTTAGAAGATTTATAATTGAGAACTCATGAATTTTTACGGTGTTTAAATAAATATTCTTAAATTTTGATGATTTTGAAGATTAAAAAAAAATTTTGAATTTTGAATTTTCCCAGATGAAGAAACTTCAAAAGTTAAGCATAAAAATTGCAGCAGTTTGAATTCTAAGTCTTTAAACTTGCATAATTTTTAATTGCAAATTTTGCAAAATTAAAAACTCTTTAATTTTGAAGATTTACAATTTAGAGTTCAACAATTTTAAAGACTTACCATTGAAATGTAATTGTATAAGGCAATACTTTCTTTTTGCTACCAAAACTCTTAAATTTCAAGGATAAAAAAATAAACATACTTAAAATTTGATCCAAATCTTCCAAATGGAAGAACTTTCACGTGTTAATTATCGGATTTTGAATTGTCAAACTTATAACTTGCATTATTTTTAATTATAAATTTTCAAGATGAAAAAATCCTAAATTTTGACGATATATAAATAAAATTTTCCTAAAATTCAATCATTTTTAAAATCAAAAGACATTTTTTTCTAATTCAAATATTCCAAATTGAAGAAACTTTGCATGTGAAGAATTAAAATTACAGAATACTAACTTGTTTAAATTGAAATTTGCCTAATTACCAATTGTAGATATCGAAAATTTGAAACTCTTCAATTTAAAATATTTGCCATTCACATTTTTTGTAATTTTGAAGAGCTACAGTTGAAATTTCTTGAATTTAAAAAACATTTAATTGGAAAAGTATTCACGCTTCAATATTTATATTTTATAGGTATGTAATTTTCAACGTGTTTTTGGAATAGTTCAATTTTGCATTTTTGCAATTGGAGACACCAACATTTAATTTGATAGAAAATTATGCAAATTTGAATGGCTGTTTTGGAATAGCTCAATTTTCACAATAAAAATGTGAAAGTTATTCAGTTTTGAACTATCAAATCGGATGATAGACCAACAATCAAGAAACAAAATATGGAAAAAGTGAATAAATAAATTTGAAGAGCGGGGCTGGTTGGCCGCGCGGCATGTTGGCCGATTGGCCGTTTGAAAATGATAGAAGTGGCGAGTAGCGCTCTCTCTACGAATGTACTTGTGTTAATGAGAGATAAATTTATGACTGTATTTTTGTTCAGTTATGCTGCGTCGTTTTGGCAAAATCGCAATTTTTTTCGAGAGTGATCAGTAAATATATACAGTAAAAAACGTTTATTGTAATTGAATGTACTTTTTCTCACAATTAATGGAGAGTATACATATTTCAAAAAGCATTCCGAAGGCTTTCTAAATTATCGCTGTATTCAAAACTACCCTCAGTATTGGTATTCGTAAAATGTTAAAATCTCTGCTCGTGGCGTATGGGGCAGGTTGGCCAAGTTGGGTACGGGGCATGTTGGCCCGAACACTTCTTTGTCAATAATGTATGCGCTTATTCGGAAATCAATACTAATAATCGTTAATTTTAGAAATTACTTTTGTACCTTGAATAGAAGAAAACTGTTACAACCACCCACTTTGACTTTTGGAACTGCCCATTTCAATTTACAGCTGCCCGACTTGGGTAGAACTGCTCTTTACGGTATACCCTGTATGATACAAGAAATATTTTCAATTATATGCACTGTGCGGATAAACAATTATGTGATTTTCATGTCGGCCGGATAAATATTTCGTTTCAAGCAATAAAAAATATATTGCTAGTATCATTGAAGATAGAAATAATAACTAGCCTTGAAAAATATATAAATTAAATTAAAAGTAATATAAATGAAATAAAATGAACGAGAAACTCAAAATCATAAAGCAATGTTTAAAGGTGCACAATTTATTTCAATAAACAATTGTTCAAAATAATATAATTACTGTCCTTCTTTAATTTCACAAAATCGGCCAACCTGTCCCACTGTCACGGCAGGTTGGTTACTTTTCCCCCCAGCCTTATTCATAACTTTTTACAATATACAATTTTTTTTACAGTATAATTAAATTTGTTTACCTTTTCCTATACGTAGGAAGGGGTTCTACCTTCAAAATGGTCTATTCATTTTTTTTCGAACCGCCTGGAAAATATGAAAAATCCAAGCATGGAAAAGCGGCCACCCTGTCCCGCTCTCCCCCACTCTTTCATGCTAATTTATAAGTATGAGTGACATTTGAATATTTTTTTATGTTTTCCGAAATGAATAGCATCAGGTGAGAAAATTTCTCCGTGTGAAAAAGCTTCAATTAACGTAAAGAGCATGTTCATCAATTACAATTTGAGGAATTAGTCAAAGCCATTGAGGAATAATGCTTACATACGTTAGTATAAGTAATAAGTACTTTTACGAGTGAAAGACTTGGAATGGCAGTGAATTAATCGAGAGAGCCCTTCGTGGTGGAAGGGTACCCTTTGTAATGCTAATTAGCTTTCAATTAAAGCCGTAAGCCTGACTTTGGAGTGAGTCAGACTGTGGATTTTCTGAACCAACCAAGTATAACTATGTGGTCCTAAGGCAATCGGAAGCAACCACGATTGCAGGCTATTTCGTACTTTTTTTTCTATACGCTCTCAATTTTTTCTTCACAAGACGCCAGACCCGATTTTTGGGATTTACCCTCGTCTATTCTTACATTTTGCATTTTATTATTCTATTTTTTTCTTGTAAAAGCTGAGTGTATTCGATATCGAGCATGTAGGGCAATCGAAACTAATTTGGATCAGGGGTCAAAATACGGATCACTATGGGGTAGGATGGTCCAATATTTTTTATCTCGAATTTTCAGGCAGAAAAAGTTAAAAATTTTAAGTGAAAAACGCAATCATCTAGCATTACTATAGGAGGAGATAGGTATGAACAATAATAATCTTTCCAAACAATTACGTTTGTTGAATTGCGTTAATTATTAGGTCACTCTGAGCGAAAAATGGACAAATAGTTGAAAATTTCAGAGAAAAAAACTGCAACTTTCTAGTATTATTCATAGGGAATATTATTTAGAAAATAATCGCAATTGTTTAAACACCAATCTTTTTTAAATTATTTTAATTATTATCTCGCTGAATGAAAAGTGGAAATCAAATTCAGCATGTCGAAAAAAGACTGCAGCTATCTAACATTACTACAGGAGAATAAGATAGTTATGAACAATAAACATTTGTTTAAACAATTGTTTGTGGAATTTTATCAATTATTCCCTCACTGTAAGTGAACAGTAGTCGAAAAATTCAGAATTCCATGAAAAATGCAACTTTATAAAATTATTTTAAAAGAATAATATTATAAATAAGAATAAATTGTTGAAACAATTATGTGTGTTAACTTCAGTTGATTATCACTTCAATCTAATTAAAAAATTGAAATAAAGTTGAATAATTCAGAAACAACCGCGACATTCTAACTATTCTAGGACAAAGTGGCTATAAACAGTAATGAATTGTTTACACAATTTATATAAACATATATTCATCAGTACAAAGTCATTTCTGAATTTTTCACTTATGAAGTTTCTTTGGGACCCCATAAAACAGACTTATGGGGGTGCAATTTAAAAAGTAACATTTAATTTGTATTCTCTGACAAAAGCAACCTTTTTTCTTTCGAAAAATTTTTAAGAGGTTAAAAAAATGAAAATTAGTGATTTTATTTAACAAGTAAAGCGTCTATAACACTCTTTTCTCTTTCCCCCTTTTTATCTTATTTAAAGAACTCTTTCTTTCCCCTGTTTTCAAGAAACTCTTCCCTTTTCTCATTTTTTCGCTTGAATGCGAACTGAATTAAAATGTAAAAGTAATAAGAAAATTCAACTAATTTTTGTTGAAAGATAATTTTTAAAAATTGAAAATCTACTATTATATGTTTGATTCAGAATTCATCTTTTTTGTTTGAAAATTGGCTTTTTTGGTTGAAGATTTAACTATTTTGTTGGAAATTCGTTTTTGTTTGGTTAAAGATTATTTTTTGATTAGGAAGTTAAATATTCCATAATAGGTTGAAAATTGTTCGCTTTTAGTCGACAATTGAACAATTTTGTTAAAAATTGATTTATTTCGTTGACAATTAATTTTTTTGTCAGAAAATAATTGTTCTTGATTAAAAATTTAACTGCTTGGTTTGAAAGTTAAATTAATTTGTGAAAATGCTTTTTATTAGTTGTAGATCCATGTATTTGGTTCAAAATTGATGCATTTTGTTGTCAGTTGGTATTTACTGGTAGAAAATTAATCTTCTTGATTAAAAATGTAACTTCTTGGTAGAAAGTTGAACTACTTTCTAAAAAAAGAATTTCATTAGTTGAAGATCCATCTATTTGGTTGAAAATTGAACTATTTTTTAAATATAGATATTTTTATAGTAATGTCTTAATCCGAAAATTTAACTATTCCATTATTGGTTGAAAATTGATCGTTTTCAGATTAAAATTCTACTCTTTGGTTGAAAATAAACTTTTTTGTTGAAAAATCATATTTTCAAGTTAAAAATTCTACTGTTTTCTACAGAATTCACCTTAATGGTTTTTTCTTAAATTTTGTTACTTGGTTAAATTTTTTTCTCTTTCGACTGAAAAATCCATCCTGGTTGAAAATTAAATTCCTTTGCAGAAAATTCGTCATCTTCATTCGAAAATTCATTTCTTTTGGTAGAGATTATATCTTTTCTGTTAAAAATGTAATGGTGCGGTTCAAAATTAATCTTTTTTGATTGAGGATTAAACTATCTTGTCGAAAGTTAATCTTTTTTTGTTGAATTCAACCGTTTTTGATTTAACATTAAAATATTTTTTGGTTGAAATATCAACTCTTAAATTTTTCTTTGAGAATAAATCTTTTTGTTTAAATTAGACTATTCTTAATTAAACTTTTTTTTTTGGTTCTCATATCGACTACTATATTGTTCGTGGAGAATTATTCTTTATTTATTAGAAATTGAACTCTTTAGTGAAAGTTGAATTTCATTGTTAAAAAATCATTTTTTTTTGTTGAACATTCATCATTTTAGTTGAAAATTCAACTACTTTTGTTCAGGATTCAATTACATTGCTAAAAAGTCCACTTCATTGAAGAAAATTAAGTTTTTGATGTTGAAAATTCAACTGCTTTCTTGAAAATTCAATTATTCGGTTCAGAACTCATATGTTTCCAGGTTGGTCAATCAATTATGCGGTGAAAATATAATGTTCTGTATGTTTTGTGTTTTATTTTAGCAGTTTATCAAATTAAATCGAAGCAAAAATTTGCTTCTGGGTCTTCTTATCTGTGTTGTCACCCCGGGAAGTTCAAGTTTCTTGTGATAATCTCACAAATATTTTTACAAAAGCTTCTTTCACCATTTCAGTATTGCTCAATTGAAGAACATTTTATGGAAATTTTGAAAAGAATTTATAATCCTGGTTTTAAACACAACTTGGGGCGAGCTAAAAAGGAACGATTCAAGACGATCTTAAAGATCATAAGATTGAACTAATTTTACAAATAATTTGTTTAATGGGCAGTATGAAGAAACGATTTTTCAAAATTGTCAACTTATCGGCGTACAATTATATCATATTGTAATAAAGCTTTATAAAATATGAAAATATGAGATTTTTCACAAATATTTTGCATAAAATTATTTTTTATTTGTAATTCTTTGAATGAGTAGTTTATTATTTGTTAGTTTTTAGTGATATATACATAGTTAAAGTTCATCAACAATTGCCGATTTGTATTTTTTACTTTTTACTTTTAATTTTATTTTTAAGCACATTGCTCCCGGAACCCGATCCACATTTGGTTCCCTTGCTGATTTATGCTGAATTTACAATTCTCAAAACTTTCATTTTTGTAATTTTCAAATAATAACGGTATAAAAATGGTTCAATTTGTTTCAATTATAAAGAAGTGATCATTAATTCCCGTTTTCCTTGAAATCATCAACGCATGTTTTGACGCGTTTGCTCGTTCCTGAACTCGTGAGAAAATAATGATAATGATTTCATTTCTAGAGATGTTGATGACTCTGTCTTCATTGGAATTGATATACAAATAAGAATAATTATCTTTTGCTATCAAGGACGTGGGACCAAGTTCTTCAGAAAGTATTTAAAACGTGGACTAAACTTGTTTTTCTAAAATAATGATCGCTTATCTTATTATTTTAATCTTACATCGTGTGAAGATCTCAGCAGCGTTAATTATTCTTTAAAGTTATGAATGATATAAGAATAATCTAAAACATGAGAAACAACTTTAGAATTTTGTGCTTTTTAAAAATAATTTTATTAGATGAAATATGCGTTATAAATCAGACTTCGAATTAGCTTACTTTATGCACCTTTAGCTACCCAGTAATTATTTTGCATTATTGTCGTGGGGCTGCTTTCATTTTTTTTTAGAAAGTAATTATTTGAAGGATCTCAGCTATTTTGTTAATTATAAACTTCTTATCAACTTTTGGGGTGGATTTCGAATTGAAAAAATGATCTTTGTCTGAATTAGGAAATAAATCTACAGCTGAAGAGGCTAAACAAAATTGTTGTTTTTTTTTAATTATACAGAATTAAACATTAAAAAAGGATTCAATCTACAATTAATTTATTTTTCAAGCAGCCACATTTACTGATTCTGTTTATACGCCGGATTTTTTGAAAAGCTTTTGATTTTCTCATTTAAAAAATTTTCAACGTTTTTAGAATTCGAAAAAAATCTAAATATCAAAATTTTAAAAATTTAAAAATTGTTTTAAATATTTAACATTAATTCAGACAGTTTTTTATATTTAGGAAATTTTTGAAATTTTGAATATTTTCATTTTATTTTATTTTTCTATATCAACATGAACTTGAGAAATATTTGATAATCACGGCAATTTTTTATGTTTAGAAAGTATTTAGTTAATGAATGAATCATGAAAATTTTTGCAAATTCATAAATTATAAGAAAAATTTCAAGATAGCAAAATTTAAAACATTTAAATATTTAAAAAATGTTTAGCATCATAATAAATTAAGAAAAATTAAAACCATTTACAAATTTTTCGAAATAAAAAAAATATGAATTCTTAAATTTAGAAATGACCAAAAGTGCTTAAAAGTTCAATTATTTCCAACATTTTTGTTATTTAGAAAATTTTTTAAATTTTGATAATTTTTTGAAATTATGAAAATTTTGAAATCTTTATTTTTATTTCAATAAGAATTTAAAAAATTTTTGATAATCACGGACATTTTTAAGATTTTCGAAATTTATGGTAAATGTACAGAACTTCAAAAAATGTTCTAAATTTTCTAAATATCAAAAACTTTCTAAATCAAAATTTAGAAAAAATTTAAACTTGTAATTTCAATATTCAAAAACTTTTTGAGGTGTTTCAATTTTTTTTATTCCAAAGTTTCTAGAATTTCAAAAAATGTTAAAAACATTTAAACATTTTTTGAAATATTACAATTTTTTAATTTAAAAAATTTCGGACATTGATCAGAAAATTTTCCATAGTTTGGAAATTGTGAATATTGTTTGAAACTTTTATTTAAATATAAATTTAGGAAATTCTTAAATTTAGAAATTACCAAAAATTTTCGAAAGTTTCATTATTCCCAACATTTTTGATATTCAAAAAATTTTAAATTATTTTTTGAAATTCTGAAAATTTTGAAATCTTTATTTTTATTTCAATAAGCATTTAAGAAATTGTGAATGACCACGGACATTTTTAATATTTTCGAAATTTATGGTAAATTTACAAATTACCAAAAATTTGGCAAATTCGTGGCAAATTTATAAATTATCAAACATTTCATAATTCTAATTTTTTCAAAATTTTCAGAATTTCAAAAAATGTTCGAAATTTTCTGAATATCCAAAATTTTCTAAATCAAAATAAAAAAAAGTTTGAAGTCTTTGGCATTTTTTTCGATTCTAAAAAATTAAAAAAAAAATATGCTCTTGAAAATTTTGGAAATTTTGAAAATTTTTGTTAATTTATAGAATCACTATAAATTTCTAGAATTTTAAAAATGTCCGTAATTACCAAAATTTCCTAAATTCCAGTGAAAAAAAAAGATTTCCAAAATTTTTTAAGTTTCCAAAATTTTCTAAATATCAAAAATGTTCTAAATTTTCATAAAATTTTTTTAAAAATTTTCAAACTTTTGAAATTTAGAAATTCTTTCAATGTTTTCAATTTCTATAAATTTTAAGAATAATTTAAATTTTGAAGCTTTTTGAAATCGGAAACATTTTTGTTAATTTATATATTTACTAAAAATTTCTAAATTTGCTATAAATTTCCAAAATTTCCGTTGCCATTCAAAATGTCCTAAATTTGTATACACATTAAAATGACACGAGAGATTTAAAATTTTCCAAAATTTCAAAAAATGTTCAAAGTTTTCTAAATATCAAAATTTACCATGATTACTTGATAGATAGATTTTATATTTGTCCACACCTTTAAAAATATCAGTAATTATTAAAAATTCCCTCAAGTCATATTACAATTTTAAAAAAAATCCAGAATTTAAAAAAATGTTCAAAATCCCCAAAATTTTCTAAATATAAAAATTGTTATAAATTAATATAAAATTTTTTAAATTTTGGAAACTTATGAAATTTTGATAATTAGAAAATTTTGACCATTTTTGGAAATTCTTAAAATTTCAAAATCTTTCTTTTTATTTCAACATGAATTTAGGAAATTCTGAATGATAACGGAAATTTGTAAAATTATGAAATTTATGTTTAATTTATAAGTTAGAAAGGATTTTATAAATTTCTGGTAAATACACAAATTATAGTTATATTAATAATTTATAAATTAGCAAGGATTTTATGAATTTATGGTTAATTTACAAATGATCGAAAATTAGATAAATTAATGGTAAATTTATAAATTACCATAAATTTCAAAAATAATTTAAAAAACTAATTTAAAAAATTTTGGAAACCTTTTTAATTCATGAGAATTTACGGAAATTCAAAGGAAACAAAAATTTCCGATACTTTAGGGTTATTTATGCAAACTTAT
>CAKNXH010064960.1:0-25551 GCA_932178445.1 Andricus quercusramuli | reverse complement strand
AAAAAGAATAATTTATTTGCAATAAGTTTGAAAATTATTAAGTCAAATGACTTTTTGAGAGCTGAGAACCTAGTTTCTTTCAATCTTTTTTTCACACCCTAAGACATCTTTCCTCATTTCGATTAAATCTATACTTCCAACTATTCAAATTTTTAAGCAATATGGTGGTATTTTTGTAGGTTAATGGATATTAAATCAATGTTGAACTGCGTTTATTTGTATGATTCAAGTTATTTGAAGAATCATTGTGTTCGTTCTTCAAATCAAGGACTTGGTTCTTTGGATCAGATAATATTTTTCTAACTCTGTTTACAATAAAAACCCATTTCTTTTTTCCTAAGAAATATGAAGAAAAACTTTTACTTCAGCCGATGGTCTTTAATTTGTTTGAAAGAAATATTTTCCTGATTTAAATCACACTTTACTTTTGGGTTAGATAAAACCATTTCTTTGTATTGAAGTAAGGTATTATAGGACGTATTCAGTACGATTATTTCTTTGAATTCAAAACATTTTCCTCAATTCAAGTTTTTTCTCTGTTTATTAATTATCAATCGCAAAACACAAAATGTAAATTGTGTATTGCTTTAGTGAACATCACATCTACGAAATAGGATTTCACTTTGTTATTAACATGTGATTCAGTTTCGAGTTCGGAAACATCATAAACATGAAAAAAGAGACATTTTCCTATACAATTTTTTGAAAAAACTCATCGATCATTTTTAAGAATCTGCGTTGCTGATCCGGTTTCTATAAAAGTGATTATTCTGAAATTCAAGATAGTTGACCTACAGTTAGCTCACAGTTTCTTCTTAATTTCTCCATAACAAAATATATAACATATGACGAATTGAATTGATATTGGTTAAAATAATGAAAAGAATTGTGCAAAACTCATCAAGTGCGATAAAATAAAAATCTATACGAGGGAATAATAATATATTGTCATACTTATTAGGCTACACTTTAAAGGAATATCATCAAAAATGTTTTATTAAAAACGTAGTTCCGAAAACCGGTCAATAATTTACGTACCTATATTACTAGTTGGCGAGCCTAAGTTTCAAATACCACTTTGCTCTCGACAATTATGGGATAAGAACACGTAATTATTGTATTGTACGTACTAGTAATTTTAACTGAGCCTGAAATCAGAGGTAACTTTGCAAAAATGAATACGCAAATCTATGAGCCAATGACACTTCATATTTATTAATGTGTTGTGTAATATAAAACATTAATTAAATATAACCAATAAAAGAAATTGGGCCTTGATTATGGATATTTGTGCAATCAATTTGCCATTCTTAGTTTCAGAAAATTATTGGTTTTATCCTAATTAGATTAGTCTAGCTAAACTATTGTGGATGTGATGTCTATTATAAACAGTCCTCCTTGAATATATTCGTTATTTAATTTTTATTAACTATATTCATGTAGTCGCTGGAATCTTCGACTTTATTGGAACTTCATCCCAAGAAATAAAGCTGCAAAATTTTTAATTTTCTTAATGGTTAAAAATGTATATTTTTAATGATTAATTACACAGTCTCACAAAAAAATAGTATGTCCGATGAACCAGACTAGTAAATTCTCACGTATTTCAGGTTGCTGAATCCGAATCAAAAGTCGGAATTCCGGAGTTAGCTCTCATTTTCTTCCTATTAGCAAAAAATGTACGAAAAAAGTGTTTTTGAAGGTTAGGGAATTTTGAGGTTAGAAAGAAAACAATATCTAACTTTGAAAATCCTACTTCGGATTCGGATTCAGCGACCAAAAATGCGAAATAATTGGCTAGTCAGATCCGTCTGACATCCTACTTTTTTGTGGGGATGTGTTATATATTTGTATTTTCAAAAATTGCACATACCGAACTATCCTGTTCCCATAAACATATCGCGAATTGGAACGTAGCTTCACAGATATCTTCGCTTATTACTAAAAAATGTGGAAAATACAAAAATTATTATTGATCTTATAATATATTCTTAAGTGATGAATAATAATTATTTATAAATTATGATACCTTTCGGTTTGCATGCTTCTATCGCAACAGCATATCTTTCTGCTAATTCCGGATTTAACAAGATTTCCATTTGTTGGTTCATAGCTGCCCATGAAATTTGATCATTCTTCATCTACGAAATAAATTTGTTTTTAGGTGAATGTATATTAATATAACGTAATAACATAAAAAGCTCAAGGATCTTGCATTAACCTAGTGTCAATATTATGGAATATTCCGTAAGATTAATGGTAAAAGGTATAATCTTACGAAAAATTTTACATCTACATGTTCCAATTATAGTATAAAACTGAAGTAAAAATCTCTTTTTACAAGAGTTTCATTCAAAAATAGGAAAAACATGGCCCAAAAATGATCCAGGCAACTTTCGATCTAAATGTTTCAATAAAAAAAATGTTTTTTAGACAAATGAATGCAACCATTCTCATCTGAACTCGAAAATAATTACTGAAAATATTATACAATAATTACCACTTTCATCTTCTCAAAAATGCACTTGAAAAAACACTGAAACTCTCGTACCGCTGGAAACTGTCCATTTTTTCCACCTTCTATTAGTTCTGTGTAAAAAAATGTATCTTTATAGTTTTTGCTATATATTAGGTGAAAAAAATGTAATTTTCCCGTTGGGATTTTATAAATGTGCAGTTTTCAAGCTGTTTATAATTCAATTTTCAGGAGAATTTCACAGAAAGATAAGGTTTAATAAATAAATACTTTATTTTGAAAATTATAATCTATAAAATTATATGCATGTACATACCTTCTGGACATTGAGTAAGTTTCTGACACGATTTTTTTGGACCTTTAGCCATATTCATTAGTTGTTGAAAATTCATTTTCTTTTACGGGATCACCCAATTTGAAAAACATGTAAAAAATAATAATTTAAAAATCTTCATTACATAAAGTAAGGTTTTATTTCAATACTAATTCTTCCTAAGGAAAGTGAACTCACTCCTTCAGCATTTTCCAAGAAGACCAAGAAGAGCATTAATGTTGACGTAACAAATATAACTCTCATTTTTTTTATTTAGAAATAATTTCAATTAGATTTCTTCACTTGGGTAATGAAATCAAGCACAACTACCTTTCTGAATTATGTCTATATGAAGATTTGCACAAAGTATTCAACTTCTTTTATACTTCTAGAAGGAATAGTGGTGTAGGTTGTGATATAATATTATGAATTTTTTATTGCTCAGTAATTAATGAATTATAACGAAGATTTGGAAGATAATCTTACAGTCAGTTTCTTCCGCAGGTTGGAAATGAAACATTGTTGCTGTGGGAGACTTTATCCTATCATTATGTGACAAAGTGGTCTTAATGGCAGAAAAATTATAGTCTGCCTTATTTTCAAAAAGTAGTAATTTCGACTAAGAAAAAGATCGAATGATTCCAAAGTGCTGTCTCAAAAATGTTCAAGTTAAAAACTACAAGAATGTAAAGAAAAATGATCTTCATCTTTCAATGAATTGTTTTGTTCGTAGCGCGAAATGAATAAAAAATTATTGGAACCATCACCCAGGAAATCTATTAGAGTTATAAGACAAAATCCTTTTTGTTTCAGTTCTTGACGTTTATAGGCAATAAAAAATTATTTTTTGTTGTTATGGTGTCAGGTTTCCATTTGGCATGATTTTTTTCAGCATAATATTGCTAGCAAGCCATTGTCCTTAGTTCCTGAAGTGCTAAACAAATCAATAAATTTCAAAACATTCAAAACGGAAAAATTTCATCCATTTTAATATTTTTTCTCGCGTAACGATGTAAAGAAAGAAGCATTTTTATCTCTTAAAATTGAAATATTAACTTAAAAAAAAAGAATTGAGATTCAAAACAGTGAGGGGTATTTTTATAGCAATTTTTCTCTTGACTTTTTTCATATTTCGCAATCATCTTTTACATATTGTAGTATAAACGGTGCAATAAGTATATGAATGAAAAATATTTTTGACAGCTAGTTAAGACATACAATATAAATCATCATTAAGTAAATGATCTCAAAAACAAAAATCATATGACTATAGTTTTTAATCATTTTCCTGGTACATTTCCATAGCTATTCACTATACGATAATGAGATGTCATTAAAAGTGGTAGATGTAAGCCTGGAGAATAATTTGTACTTCAAAATTGGGTGCGATAAGCTTGTTCAACGAAAAACAACCTTTTCGCGAGTAAAAATCACGTTATGAGACGTTGAGCGTAAAATGCGTTTTTATACACCCATATGAGTACGTAAAACTGCTCATTTTTACGGACTCATATGCACGTTTTACGCACTCATATGGGTGTGTAAAAACGCATTTTTACGCAAAGAAAGTAAAAAAATATGGTATGTAGCATGGGCGTATGATTTACGCACTTGTGGTGATCGTGCGGCACTCGTGTGTCAAACCGCATTTTACGCACATGTTGCATAATATACTATTTTTGGGGGCTAATTTGAAATATGTTTAAAAGTGTTTCAAATTTCAGTTATTTTTCCAGTACATCAGGACGAAAAAACTGAAAAAATCTGTTTCAATTTTTTTTAATAGCTCTAATAGATGTCCTAAATTGTAGTCCTGATAATTTTGTATGTTCTTCATTAGTACTTAGAATCATCCGAACAAGTTTCTGCCGGGGTAAAACTTTATTATTTGCCTTATGTTTTGAAAAAATTGAAAAGCTTATTGTCTATTCAAGAAAAGTCTTTTTTTGAACTAGCCTACAGTTTATTTCAAATATTTATTTGTATAGAAGTACAAATGAAAAATAATAGTATAAGTCAACTACAAAAATTGCATATGAAATTCAGTAATGTATTACTATCCTAATAAGAGGTTTTCAATAATAAAAATATTTTTCAAACATATTTAGTGAAAAGTCGGAGTTTGAATGTGCATTTTTAATCGATTTGTTGATAGTAGCAACATCTATAAGCCTTTCTTATGGAAAAAAGAATATTTCTGGATCCTCTTCATAAGTGCATTTTAGAAAATTATATGCAGCTACACAATAATTTTCACCTGAAGCTACGCAAATAGAAAATAAGCCATTTTTAATTAATAACTTACTTAACTGATTGATATGTCAATAGAACGTATGCTTACCCATTTTAATGCAGTTTTTCGCAGCTAAAGTACCTCTCTCTATTCTATCTGGATAATAACTGAGAGTCCTCTCAATCATACTTATGTCCACTACACCATTTCGCATCTGAAATTGTTCAAGTTTAATTCAAAGATTAAAATTTAAAGACCAATTAAAAATAAAAATTTAGATACAAAAGTCGTTACGAAGAATGTTGCATTAAAATTTTCACAATAAAAAGAACACTCACGGTGTGCAAAATTCTCATGACGCATTTTATGTAACACTTTAATTTCGGGTTATCTTGAAATTCTCCCCCTCTTAATCTGTCTAAAATTTTTGTTGAAATTATATGATAGTTTAATTTCAATTAAAAAAATTTTTATATACTTCTTATTTTTTTCCTCTGGCAAAATTTACCTGTATCCAGCTGCGTTTTCTTCTGACATGTGTTCCTCAAAATGTTAATCATACGATCCACTTCCCCTTCATTTATAATCTAAAATTGAAACTTATTTTCTATAAATAAAAGCATTACAATATTTTAGATACTATTAGATATTTATGCTATTAAACTGACACGTTCTGTTTTTTCAGAAAAGCACGAACTCAGAAGAAATGCCACTATAACGAAATGATACATCATACTTCCATAAAAAATTAATATTTTTCATAAATAAATATCTTTTTCCTATCTAGACTTTTGTGCTCTATCTCGAATTCAGTCGATCTGTGTGAAATTCGTCCTTTATGAAGGCCTTATAAAGAATCGTGTCTTTCCAGATCAGACGATTCGAGCTACATTAAGCAATATAATTATTATTCCCCGAGAATTTTTGTTCTTCTTTCCGGCAATATAACTTAAAGTAATGGTTGCTTTAATACTTAACGAGGAGGATAATTAATACTCAAAAGAACTGCAAAATATACGTAATTTATTTTTGGAGGTATTTTTTGTTCAGTTTTCAAGCACATAATCATTTATAACGCAGAAACAAACATATTTGTTCAACACATATTTCCGAATATAATTGCCTAATTTGTCAAATGAAAATATATGCTTGAATTCAAAGTAGTACACAATATTGAATTGAAATTTTGAATTTTTTTAGTTTAAACTCATACAATTTCAAAGGTTTTTTTGAAGTAGTCTTAATTAAAGATATTTCAATTTTTCATATGTATAATTTACAATGATGTAACTTTCAATGTTTTTCACATAGTTCAATTTTAAACATTTACAATTGAAAACTTACCAATTAAAAAGATGTATAAATTATCATTCATAAATTTTGATGATTTTGAGTATCAAAAGTACAATTTTTTATTTTCAATTTTCCAAATTGAAGAAATTGGTAATATAGATCATCAAAATTACATAATTTTTTATTTTAAAACTTAAATCTAGCTTCAATTTGAATTGCAAATTTTCAAAGTTAGAAAATCTTAAATCGCCAAAAAACAACTGCTTAAAAGTGATGCAGGTAAAAATGCTGTGGGTGATCTCGGCATGCAAAAAAATGAAGATCAGTAAAGTTAAAATGAAAATTATGTGATTTTAAAAATGTATAAATAATTTTGTTTTCAATTTTGATGATTTTGCAGATCAAATGTCAAGTGTTTTATACTAAATCTTTCAAATTGGAGAAATTTTTAATGAAAATCATCACTTATGAAGAGTTCCAATTAGAAACTCTTGAATTTTAATGATTCACAATTCAAAGTTCTGCAATTTTGAAGAGAGACAATTGAAAATTCTTGAATTCTGAAATTGTGCAATTGCGAATTATATCATTTTCAAGATTTATATTTCAAAGGCATCTAATTTTGAACAATTTTTGGGAAAAGTTCAATTTTGAAGATTTGCAATAGCAAAAACTTCCATTCTTAAGATGTAAATATAAATAAGATTTCCTTAATTTTGATGATTTTGAAAATAAAAAGACAAGTTTTCAATTGTAAATCTTATAAATTACAAAAATATTGAATGTAAAGCATAAAAATTACATAATTGTAAATTGCAAAACTCAAAATTTCCCCATTTTCTAAAAAATGTTTACAACTCGTAAATTTTGAAGATATAAAATTCAAATTTCTACAATTTCGAATAGTTACAATGAACAACTCTTCAGTTTTAAAGGTGAAGAACTAAGCATTCTTAAATTTTTATAATTTTGAAGATTAAAAGTCAAACCTTTAATTCTAAGGCTTCCAAGTTACAAATTTGACAAACTAAAAACTCTCTGATTTTAAAGATTCACATTCAAAGTTTTGCAATATTGAAGAATTACAATTGAAACTTCTTGAATTTTGAAAAT
This sequence comes from Andricus quercusramuli, assembly GCA_932178445.1. NCBI lineage: Eukaryota > Metazoa > Arthropoda > Insecta > Hymenoptera > Cynipidae > Andricus > Andricus quercusramuli. Next base: position 18,123 of record CAKNXH010064960.1, on the reverse strand, counting down.
ATGTACAGAATTGCGAATTGTTCAGTTCTCAAAATGTATATCTTAAATAGAAAAAAAGGTAATTCTGAACGTTTTTCTTTTGAATAATTCAATATTCGAGATTCGCAATTTAAAATGCTTCAATTTGTAATATTTGCAATTGAAGACTCTTTAATATTTAATGTGTATAATATAAAATGATTTCATTCTGAATGCCTTATTTGGAATAGTTCAATTTTGAAAAATACAAAATAAAAATTCTTCAACCAATGAATATTTAAAATTGAAATTGATTCAATTCTATATATTTGCCATCTAAAATTCTTGATTTCTGAACAGTAAAAATGATATGAAATATAAGAATGGAACTTTGCATGAACTTCAAGTTACTTTAATCGGTGACTGGAAATGTAGCAAGTTACTTTTTTCACGAAGTAACTACATTATTTATTTACTGGAAAAGTAATTTATTCTAAGAAACGGACACATATTAATCACTTTCTTCCACATTTGAATGATTCTGAATAGCCTATTAGATTAAATATACTTATTTGTAACCACATTGATTATGACAGCAGTGATTATTATCAATAAACAGATTTCGCAATCTTAAAAATTTTGAAAAACTAATGAAGAGCTCTACTATACAGATTTTGAGTAATTTGTAGAATAATTTGCTAGAAGGTGACTATATAAAATAGATTTTAAAGTGTATTGTCGTCTTTAAGATATGTTCTAATGTCGGATCCTTGTACTTTAGAAAGGACCCTCCGTGCCATCTGGTCAGAATCCACCCTTCGCTTCGTTCGCAGACATTCTGCCATTAATCGGAGTGGTACTCCCGCGATGATCGATAATTGAACTGTTTCTTCCCTTCAATTAATTTTACCTGATAATCTCTCTCTTGTACATAATACACTTCCGACTGTTCAATCACTGCTCCTCCAACTGCTTTAGCTGAAAAAAAATTCTCCCTCTCGATTATATTCTGTTATATCGTTTAAGATTCGCAGATGCCTTCCTATTATCATATTTTTATGGTAGTGACTAGTATAACCGAATTTTTCGTAAAACTAATCGTTATAGTATAGCGCTAGGGCTATTAGTACGGAATTTTCCGTAACGCTAGCCCTGAACAAGTTGGAAAACGTATGAAAAGATCTTCCGTCATGAAATGTTCCGTCATGATATGTATACACTTCCTATTTTTTTACTACAGTATGAAAAATCTTACAAGTGTCCAAAAATAGATTGAATACTTTCACGATGATTCATTATAATAAATTTAAATTTAAAATTTAAAGATTTTTCGGGTTTCAATCGTGTGCGAAACTATGAATGTTGCCGACGTTTCGTGAACATTGCAGTATTCTCTACTATGCCTGTGATTGGCCAGAGCGCCCCATGGTGGGGACAGGTTGGACTTGATTGGCCAATCGCACACGATTGAAACCCGAAAAATCTTTAAATTTTAAATTCTAAACTTTAAATTTAAATTTATTATAATGAATCATCGTGAAAGTATTAAATCTATTATTGAAGAACTATACGGGGAGAGTTTCCTTACTAAAACTAACACTTTTAGTAAGCTCATGTCTTCTCAAGCTAAAGTACTAACATCTTTAGCTTTCTTGAAACGGTGTAGGGACAATAACATCGTCCCAAAATTCTTACAGTTGAAAACCCATTTGGGAACATCTAAATCCAAATCAATTCTACATAAAACAAGTTTGCTTCTCTTAAAAGAAAGGATACAACATACCAAATTTGACTTGCACACTACCTCCAAAAAACTATTGAAACTTCACCTTTTCCTATCAAACACTCTCAGATTTGACATTTGGTCCACATTGGACCGCATATCATTTGATCAATCCCAACGGATTAAAGATTTTTGCACTAAGAAACAAAAAATGAAATTTGACAAATTACTTCCAGTAAAGCACGCACCATTAACTAATACAGTAAAAAACATCTCTAACCATCATCTCAGCAATGAAATGATTTCAGCCTTATCTAAAGGACATAATTTTGCAGTGGCTCCCTCCAAAATCCCAAAAGAAGTAATCATCAGTAATTTGGAATCTACAATATACACCCTTCCACCCGAAAAAGCCAATGACATACGACGTAGGACAGCCAACATTTTACGCGAAGCCCAACTTCTCTCCTCAAACTTAACAAAACAAGAAAAAACAGCTATTAAAGAACTCAATCAGAATAAAGACATCATGGTATTACCTGCAGACAAAGGCAACACAACAGTTATAATGAATAAAGAAGATTATAACAACAAAATCATGGACCTACTTACTGACGATACATATAAAAAGCTTAAAAAAGACCCCATAAAAACAATAACCAGAAAAACCAAAAGCCTTCTAAAAGACTCAAATCTTGACAGCGATACCATATCTAAATTAAAACCTACTAATCCTATCTCTCCAAAACTTTACGGACTTCCAAAAATTCACAAAAATAACATCCCACTCAGACCGATCGTCAGCGCAATAAACTCTCCAACTTACAACCTAGCACGCTTTCTCGCCAAAAAACTTAAGCCTTTCACAGGAAACTCTATCACACACATCCAAAACTCCTTTGACTTCATCAGAAAAATACAACAGATTCACATTCAACCCCAAGACATCCTAGTAAGTTTCGACGTAGTATCTCTCTTCACAAAAATACCAATCTCTGATACAATCGATAGTATTAAATCCTTTACAAACTTCCCCTCCAATCTCACACCTTTAATAGAACACTGTCTCACTAATACCTATTTCTCTTTCAATAACCAATTTACGAACAAACCTCAGGAGCAGCAATGGGATCTCCAATCTCACCTGTAATAGCCAACATTTTTATGAAAAATTTAGAAACTAAAATCTTTAACAAATACAAGCTTAAACCGGAATTTTTGTGCCGTTACGTCGACGACACTTTTGTCATCTGGAGACATGGACTAGACGAACTAAACAAATTTTTCGATTTCATCAATCAAATACACCCTGATATCCAGTTCACTATGGAAACTGAACAAAACGGAAAATTACCCTTCTTGGACGTACTTGTTTATAAAAGATCCGATAACACATTAGGACATGAAGTTTACAGAAAACCCACGCATACAAACAGATACCTGCATGCCTCCTCCCACCACCACCCATCTCAAAAGCAATCGGTCATCAATACCCTTGTATACAGAGCTGTTTCCATAACAGATAAAGATAACTTACAAAAGGAATTACAAAATGTTAAACAAATCCTAATACAAAACGATTACACAAACAAATTAATAAAGCAATAAGAAAATACACTCAAGAAAACAAGTCAACACAACCTACTAAAGAAAGAGAGAGAAAAACAACCACCATCCTACCCTACATTCAAGGTATCACGGAACAAGTAGGAAGAATTCTCAACAAACACAACATCCAAACTATATTTAAACCACCTGCAAAAATAGGACAACTTCTAAACAACCCTAAAGATAAAAAGGAACCTTTCAGTGATCCAGGAGTATATCATGGAGGCTACCTCACACTCATACAGTTACACAGTCCCCAAGCCCTGATGCAAAAAAAGGATACGGTTGCCTTGATTATTATAAAGCCTTTTGTATTTTTCCAAGAAGAATATAATTTTTCAAACATTCAAGTGCAACTTTTTGCTCATTGGTAATACGCACAACATTGTCAGTAGTCAAAAATGTGTAATTTGCTTCATGAATCATCTTTGTACATTCCTTAGTCCGAAGATGACACCTCCTCACTCTTTCGTCAATAACTTATTAACAAATAATTATTTCTGACTCTAAATATTACCACTGGGCACAGAAAGGATCAACGAAACCCATTAATTTTTTGCAGATTCTTCATAATTTTGTTTAGTGACTTACATCCATTCAAAGCTGAGTATTCTGAAATGATCATATGATTATTATGCTTTTTCACATTAAGGTCGCCCGGAAATAATCGCTGATCATCTGAAATTTTTGAGACACTGTATCAGTATTGGCAAAACCTTCACTTGAAACATGCATGTTGTGTCACATTTTTAAAATTTTTTTCTGTTGAGATTTTCACGAAAATCTATAAAAAAATCGAGGTGCCTTAACTTTTTGGAAGGACAGTTGTGTTTATTACAAAATCTCTTTTTTAGATTGCTCAAAGTAGTTGTGCTAAAAATCAGGACGCTGGATGGGAAAAGTGTTCTATGATTTAAAAATTGAAATGGTATTATCAGTTATGTCTTATGAAAGAGAAAAAGATCGTTTTTACGAAACAAATTTGAAACTCACGAAAAATGATTATTCAACAGTAGTTTTTATAATTGAATTTTTTCCTAGTATCGTTTGATATTATTAATTTTTTTAATAATTGAATTTTAATCAATCTTCGCTTATTTTTCAGGGAAAACACTGCCTACAACACTTCTTTTTCCAATTTGAAAACAATAGATAATGTTCAAATATATTATTTGTTTGAAAAATGTTTTGTGTTTAAAAAAGTGTTTGAATGATTTCAGCCATGGAAAAACTTGCTGAATTGGAACCAGTAAAGTCGTGGTGGATATTTTTTCAAAAAAATAAGCCACCATTTATTTAAATTCTACAGTTTTCAACAACTGTCAAGAAGCGGTAGTAAGAAAAAATGTCATTGCATGAAGCATTGTTAAAATACATTTTTTTTGCAAGATCTAAAATGTTCACATAAAAATTCTTAAAGTCATAGAAAAAAATTGTTGTCTAGTACATTTTCAATCAATTATTTCACGCTCTTTCCATGGATTTGACTTTTTTGGAAAGAGAATATTTTTTTTTCAAAAGAAATCTCGCCTTTAAGGTTAAAAAGGCAGAATTTTCTTTATGGAAAAAAAACAATGAGCGCCTTTCACCTTAAGATTGAATAATAACCTTTAATTTGTTTTCTTGATGAAAAGATGTTTCAAGTACCTCAAAACTTATCTTAAAACTTGAGTATCTTACTACTTTCTTTCTAAAACAAAAAAAAATTTTTTTTCTAAGTCTATACTGGACAACATTTTTTTCATCGCAATTAGTATTGTTGCAAATCGACAAAGCAGATGGTATATTTTTATAAACCACTAATTAAAAGAAATCCTACTCTTCTTCATAAATAAAAAATCCCACTTTTTGACTCAAATATCTTAAAGGAAAAACCCTAAGCTTTCTTTTAAATAAATTTATTTTTTCAATATGCCTTTTTTCAAAGAAGTCAAATTGGTTTTTTAAGCTTATTTCTTAAATTAAAATATTTATTTTTTCAAAAAATGCTTATGATCAATGGAAAGGGAGTGAAAACCCCTATCAAAACTTTTTGTATCTCATTAAAAGGTGATTTTTAAATTTAAATTGAACGTTTTTCAAATCGTCAAAATAGACAATTAAAGAAATTGTTTGATAATCGCAAAAGAGGATTTGTAAGACTTTTAGAAAGCTGTTTTATGATTGGATTGCAATTCAAATGTTAAATTTAACTTAAAAATGGGTTTAATTATGAAAATATTTCGGACCATAATTATGTATAGGAATGAATGAAGTTTTGTGATACATTTCGTTTGTTAATTAATAATTTAATTTGTTCAAAAAAATGTTACATTCAAATCGCGAAAGTGGTTTTTCACAGAAATATAATAAGCTTTTTCGAACAAATTTCTATAATAAAGAGATAAAAAATATATGAAATTACAATAGTTTTTATTTACACAAAATTATAAAAGAGTATAGCACACAGAAAAGTGCGATTTGATGAGGATCATCATGAAGAGTTTCATGAAAATTCGGAGTTGAAAGGATTAGCAGCAGTTCTTTCATTATGAGCAAAATTCCACATAAACGTTTCATTTTTCTATTTTAATGTGCATTTTTGGTCATCACACCCAGTCTGAATTGATTCTGTATATCTTCATCCTTTCACCCTGTTTTTGAACAATTCCGATGATGGAGAAATAAATTCACATCGAATTTGATAGGATAAGTCGTCATGGGAAGAAATAGAGCTGAAAAAATTAAGAAAAAATCTATAATGATAAAAAAATAATTTCACTAGAAAATTGTCGCCATTAAATTTTGTTCTATATTAAAACTTGCCGAAGCGTTGTAGTTATAGCCACATATTGTGAGTTCATATGATGCCTCACATATCTCTGAAGAAATTACTAATAAAAAAAAATTGTACATGATTAGTAATTTTTGATTATTTTCAAACATAAGTTTCACAATTCTATATCAAATGAAAAACGGAAAAAGACTAGATTATATATTTACATACTTTGTGGTACGCAATGTGAAGCCATTGCATCTAGTGATTTTGCGAAATCCTCAGTCAGCATTGTAGCCATTTGTGATTTCATAGCTTCTACTGAAAATTTTTCATCCCTAATCTGAAAATAAAATATTTTGTTGATTAATTTTACACTTGATTGAAATTAAATTAGGCAAATTTATTATTTTCCAATATGTTGAAAATGATCGGAAGGAAGGTGATTTTATACTCACTATTTTCATGGCATGAAATAGGCATTTGAAGTAGCATTTTAGTTCTGGTACCGGCGGAAACTCTCCATTCGATTTTGCATTATTTATCAAATCTAATAAAATAAATATGTAATTAAAATTCGAAAATTACACACATTTTTAAGTTGGTAAGATATATTTTTAAAACTTATAAATGAAAATTCGTGCTACATACCAGTAGGACAATTACTTTCTCTTTGGCATGATTTTCGAAATGCTTTTCCCGCCTTCGCTAATTGATCAAAACTCATTTTCTGTTGTAGGATGACATCATGTAAATAAAAACAAATAATTTAAAAAAAAGTGAATAACTGTTCAATGTTTCTTCACAAAATGTACTAATTTAGATACTAAAATATATTTACGAACAAAATTTTTCTTCTTGTTGTACTTTATGTTTATAATTAGGCACGACATTATCTCTCGTCATGACAAAAATATTCTAATAATTCGTGAGTTCCTGAATTATTTCAAAAGCTGAACAAATTTCTAGAAAATGATATTTTTTTATTAAAATGAGGTACTTACGCCTTCTATATTTTGCAGGCCTACAGCCAAAATAAGTGCCAATAAGTTAATTTCGAGGAATCGCATTTGTGAAGTTACTCACAAATTCTTGAGGAGTTCGTCCTTTTTTGTCAAATCCTGCATTAATGAAACGTGCAATCGCTTTTATACTTCCAGAAAAAATGGAGGTATTAATTCAAATGTGAAATTATAGATTTACTGATTACAGGAGACTTAAATTAGCGATTTAATGCAAGAGTTCCTGTTCAAAATGTAGACTTGAGCTGTTTCAGTTGACCAAATTTACGCAATATCAAATTACATAATAATTGATAACCCTGCAACGTGAAAAACTATTGTGAGAATTTCTGGCAGAAAATTGATCGAATAAACTCGAAATTCTTAACGACTTTCAGGGAATAAAATTGTAAGCATTTCATCTTCTTGTAAAAAAATCTAGTTCACGAACTGGTTCTTCAATCTGATTTCAAAATTATTAAAAACATCATTATCAAATAAATTAGCAAAAATAGTACGCTACGTGCGCTTATCATATGTCTCTTATTTCAATTGCCCAATTATCAAATCAAAATATATGCTTCCATTTAAATTACTATAAAATATAACTAATAATTATAAATTAAAATAATTATTAAAATAGTTACAATAGCTTTCATAGAAATCTGATTTCAATTTCAATTTTAATTTCAGGAATGAGAAGAAAAGAAAAAAAATGAAGTTAATTTCAGAATTTACATCGTAATAAGAGAGTCTGGAACTCGGAGTCTCACTGATGTCTTCCATTTCCACACAGATCTATTTTGCAGATGTTTACAATTTAGAATTAGCCAACTTGTTTAATTTTGAATGTTTATAGTTTAAACTCGTGAAATTTTAAACATTTTTTTTATAGGTCTATCTTGAAAATTTTCTATTTAAGAACCTTCAATTTTTAACGTGTGTTATTTAAAATGATGCAATTTCGAATGTTTTTTTTTAATAGTTCAATCTTGAAGATTTACAATAAAAAGCTTTCCAATTTTAAGGATCTGTAAATAACATTTTTTTAATTTTGATGATTCCGAAGATTAAAAGTCAATTTTTCAATTTTCGATCTTCCAAATTGAAAAAATTTTAAATGAATAAACTAAAAATTACAACATTTTTAATTCTAAATTTTGAAACTTGCATCAATTGTAAGTGAAAATTTCCAAAATTAAAAACTGTTCAATTTTAGAGATTCATAAACAATGTCTTTAATTTGGATGATTTTGAAGATCAAAAGTCAAGGTTTCAATTCTAAATTTTACAATCTGAATGAGTTTCGCATATGAATCATCAAAATTACAGAATTTTTGGATTGTAAACTCCTAAGCTTGCATCACCCTCAATTTAAATATTCCAAATTGAAAAAAAATTCAAATGTAAATCCTCAAAATTTAAAACTCTTTGATTCTAAATATTTACTCTAGAATTTTGAAGAATTATAATTGAAAAATCTTCAATTGTAAAAATGAAAGAATAAAAATTCTTGAATTTCAATGGTTTTAAAGGTCGAAAGTCAAGCTTTTAAATTTTAATTTTAATCTTCCAAATTCAAGAAATTTCACATGTAAATCAACAAAATTACCCAATTCAAAATTGTAAAACCAAAAAACTTGCATAATTAATGGTAAATTTCTGAAATGAAAACTATTTGATGATAAGAATTTACAATTCAAAATTGTACAAATTCAAAAATAGTTATAACTGAAATTTCTTCAATTTTGAAGATTTATAAATAAAAATTCCTAAATTTTGATGGAGTGGAAAATCAAGAAACAACTTTTGAATTCAGAATCATTCAAATTGCAGAAATTTGAAATATGAAACACAAAAATCACAGTCTTTGATTTATAAAACTTAAAACTTGCCTAATTTTTTATTGTAATTTTTATAATTAAGAACTCTTAAATTTGTAAGATTTACAATCAAAGTCTTCGAAATTTTGAAGGGTTACAATGAAAAATTCACGAATTTTGAAAATATGGAATTGCAAATTATTCAATTTTCATAATTTATAGTTTGAAGTTATTTAATCATGAAAATTTTTTCGATAGTTAAATTTAGAAGATTTATAATTGAGAACTCATGAATTTTTACGGTGTTTAAATAAATATTCTTAAATTTTGATGATTTTGAAGATTAAAAAAAAATTTTGAATTTTGAATTTTCCCAGATGAAGAAACTTCAAAAGTTAAGCATAAAAATTGCAGCAGTTTGAATTCTAAGTCTTTAAACTTGCATAATTTTTAATTGCAAATTTTGCAAAATTAAAAACTCTTTAATTTTGAAGATTTACAATTTAGAGTTCAACAATTTTAAAGACTTACCATTGAAATGTAATTGTATAAGGCAATACTTTCTTTTTGCTACCAAAACTCTTAAATTTCAAGGATAAAAAAATAAACATACTTAAAATTTGATCCAAATCTTCCAAATGGAAGAACTTTCACGTGTTAATTATCGGATTTTGAATTGTCAAACTTATAACTTGCATTATTTTTAATTATAAATTTTCAAGATGAAAAAATCCTAAATTTTGACGATATATAAATAAAATTTTCCTAAAATTCAATCATTTTTAAAATCAAAAGACATTTTTTTCTAATTCAAATATTCCAAATTGAAGAAACTTTGCATGTGAAGAATTAAAATTACAGAATACTAACTTGTTTAAATTGAAATTTGCCTAATTACCAATTGTAGATATCGAAAATTTGAAACTCTTCAATTTAAAATATTTGCCATTCACATTTTTTGTAATTTTGAAGAGCTACAGTTGAAATTTCTTGAATTTAAAAAACATTTAATTGGAAAAGTATTCACGCTTCAATATTTATATTTTATAGGTATGTAATTTTCAACGTGTTTTTGGAATAGTTCAATTTTGCATTTTTGCAATTGGAGACACCAACATTTAATTTGATAGAAAATTATGCAAATTTGAATGGCTGTTTTGGAATAGCTCAATTTTCACAATAAAAATGTGAAAGTTATTCAGTTTTGAACTATCAAATCGGATGATAGACCAACAATCAAGAAACAAAATATGGAAAGAGTGAATAAATAAATTTGAAGAGCGGGGCTGGTTGGCCGCGGGGCATGTTGGCCGATTGGCCGTTTGAAAATGATAGAAGTGGCGAGTAGCGCTCTCTCTACGAATGTACTTGTGTTAATGAGAGATAAATTTATGACTGTATTTTTGTTCAGTTATGCTGCGTCGTTTTGGCAAAATCGCAATTTTTTTCGAGAGTGCTCAGTAAATACAGTAAAAAACGTTTATTGTTATTGAATGTACTTTTTCTCACAATTAATGGAGAGTATACATATTTCAAAAAGCATTTCGAAGGCTTTCTAAATTATCGCTGTATTCAAAACTACCCTCACTATTGGTATTCGTAAAATGTTAAAATCTCTGCTCGTGGCGTATGGGGCAGGTTGGCCAAGTTGGGTACGGGGCATGTTGGCCCGAACACTTCTTTGTCAATAATGTATGCGCTTATTCGGAAATCAATACTAATAATCGTTAATTTTAGAAATTACTTTTGTACCTTGAATAGAAGAAAACTGTTACAACCACCCACTTTGACTTTTGGAACTGCCCATTTCAATTTACAGCTGCCCGACTTGGGTAGAACTGCTCTTTACGGTATACCCTGTATGATACAAGAAATATTTTCAATTATATGCACTGTGCGGATAAACAATTATGTGATTTTCATGTCGGCCGGATAAATATTTCGTTTCAAGCAATAAAAAATATATTGCTAGTATCATTGAAGATAGAAATAATAACTAGCCTTGAAAAATATATAAATTAAATTAAAAGTAATATAAATGAAATAAAATGAACGAGAAACTCAAAATCATAAAGCAATGTTTAAAGGTGCACAATTTATTTCAATAAACAATTGTTCAAAATAATATAATTACTGTCCTTCTTTAATTTCACAAAATCGGCCAACCTGTCCCACTGTCACGGCAGGTTGGTTACTTTTCCCCCCAGCCTTATTCATAACTTTTTACAATATACAATTTTTTTTACAGTATAATTAAATTTGTTTACCTTTTCCTATACGTAGGAAGGGGTTCTACCTTCAAAATGGTCTATTCATTTTTTTTCGAACCGCCTGGAAAATATGAAAAATCCAAGCATGGAAAAGCGGCCACCCTGTCCCGCTCTCCCCCACTCTTTCATGCTAATTTATAAGTATGAGTGACATTTGAATATTTTTTTATGTTTTCCGAAATGAATAGCATCAGGTGAGAAAATTTCTCCGTGTGAAAAAGCTTCAATTAACGTAAAGAGCATGTTCATCAATTACAATTTGAGGAATTAGTCAAAGCCATTGAGGAATAATGCTTACATACGTTAGTATAAGTAATAAGTACTTTTACGAGTGAAAGACTTGGAATGGCAGTGAATTAATCGAGAGAGCCCTTCGTGGTGGAAGGGTACCCTTTGTAATGCTAATTAGCTTTCAATTAAAGCCGTAAGCCTGACTTTGGAGTGAGTCAGACTGTGGATTTTCTGAACCAACCAAGTATAACTATGTGGTCCTAAGGCAATCGGAAGCAACCACGATTGCAGGCTATTTCGTACTTTTTTTTCTATACGCTCTCGATTTTTTCTTCACAAGACGCCAGACCCGATTTTTGGGATTTACCCTCGTCTATTCTTACATTTTGCATTTTATTATTCTATTTTTTTCTTGTAAAAGCTGAGTGTATTCGATATCGAGCATGTAGGGCAAGCGAAACTAATTTGGATCAGGGGTCAAAATACGGATCACTATGGGGTAGGATGGTCCAATATTTTTTGTCTCGAATTTTCAGGCAGAAAAAGTTAAAAATTTTAAGTGAAAAACGCAATCATCTAGCATTACTATAGGAGGAGATAGGTATGAACAATAATAATCTTTCCAAACAATTACGTTTGTTGAATTGCGTTAATTATTAGGTCACTCTGAGCGAAAAATGGACAAATAGTTGAAAATTTCAGAGAAAAAAACTGCAACTTTCTAGTATTATTCATAGGGAATATTATTTAGAAAATAATCGCAATTGTTTAAACACCAATCTTTTTTAAATTATTTTAATTATTATCTCGCTGAATGAAAAGTGGAAATCAAATTCAGCATGTCGAAAAAAGACTGCAGCTATCTAACATTACTACAGGAGAATAAGATAGTTATGAACAATAAACATTTGTTTAAACAATTGTTTGTGGAATTTTATCAATTATTCCCTCACTGTAAGTGAACAGTAGTCGAAAAATTCAGAATTCCATGAAAAATGCAACTTTATAAAATTATTTTAAAAGAATAATATTATAAATAAGAATAAATTGTTGAAACAATTATGTGTGTTAACTTCAGTTGATTATCACTTCAATCTAATTAAAAAATTGAAATAAAGTTGAATAATTCAGAAACAACCGCGACATTCTAACTATTCTAGGACAAAGTGGCTATAAACAGTAATGAATTGTTTACACAATTTATATAAACATATATTCATCAGTACAAAGTCATTTCTGAATTTTTCACTTATGAAGTTTCTTTGGGACCCCATAAAACAGACTTATGGGGGTGCAATTTAAAAAGTAACATTTAATTTGTATTCTCTGACAAAAGCAACCTTTTTTCTTTCGAAAAATTTTTAAGAGGTTAAAAAAATGAAAATTAGTGATTTTATTTAACAAGTAAAGCGTCTATAACACTCTTTTCTCTTTCCCCCTTTTTATCTTATTTAAAGAACTCTTTCTTTCCCCTGTTTTCAAGAAACTCTTCCCTTTTCTCATTTTTTCGCTTGAATGCGAACTGAATTAATATGTAAAAGTTATAAGAAAATTCAAGTAAATTTTGTGGAAAGATATTTTTTAAAATTGAAAATCTACTATTATATGTTTGATTCAGAATTCATCTCTTTTGGTTGAAAATTCGACTATTTGGTTGAAGATTTAACTATTTTGTTGGAAATTCGTTCTTGTTTGGTTGAAGATTTTTTTTTTGATTGAGGAGTTAAATATTCCATAATTGGTTGAAAATTGTTCGCTTTTAGTCGACAATTGAACAATTTTGTTAAAAATTGATTTATTTCGTTGACAATTAATATTTTTGTCAGAAAATAATTGTTCTTGATTAAAAATTTAACTGCTTGGTTTGAAAGTTAAATTAATTTGTGAAAATGCTTTTTATTAGTTGTAGATCCATGTATTTGGTTCAAAATTGATGCATTTTGTTGACAGTTCGTATTTACTGGTAGAAAATTAATCTTCTTGATTAAAAATGTAACTTCTTGGTAGAAAGTTGAACTACTTTCTTAAAAAGGCATTTCATTAGATGAAGATCCATCTATTTGGTTGAAAATTCAACTATTTTTCGAATATAGATATTTTTATATTAATGTCTTAATCCGAAAATTTAACTATTCCATTATTGGTTGAAAATTGATCGTTTTCAGATTAAAATTCTACTCTTTGGTTGAAAATAAACTTTTTTGTTGAAAAATCATATTTTCAAGTTAAAAATTCTACTGTTTTCTACAGAATTCACCTTAATGGTTTTTTCTTAAATTTTGTTACTTGGTTAAATTTTTTTCTCTTTCGACTGAAAAATCCATCCTGGTTGAAAATTAAATTCCTTTGCAGAAAATTCGTCATCTTCATTCGAAAATTCATTTCTTTTGGTAGAGATTATATCTTTTCTGTTAAAAATGTAATGGTGCGGTTCAAAATTAATCTTTTTTGATTGAGGATTAAACTATCTTGTCGAAAGTTAATCTTTTTTTGTTGAATTCAACCGTTTTTGATTTAACATTAAAATATTTTTTGGTTGAAATATCAACTCTTAAATTTTTCTTTGAGAATAAATCTTTTTGTTTAAATTAGACTATTCTTAATTAAACTTTTTTTTTTGGTTCTCATATCGACTACTATATTGTTCGTGGAGAATTATTCTTTATTTATTAGAAATTGAACTCTTTAGTGAAAGTTGAATTTCATTGTTAAAAAATCATTTTTTTTTGTTGAACATTCATCATTTTAGTTGAAAATTCAACTACTTTTGTTCAGGATTCAATTACATTGCTAAAAAGTCCACTTCATTGAAGAAAATTAAGTTTTTGATGTTGAAAATTCAACTGCTTTCTTGAAAATTCAATTATTCGGTTCAGAACTCATATGTTTCCAGGTTGGTCAATCAATTATGCGGTGAAAATATAATGTTCTGTATGTTTTGTGTTTTATTTTAGCAGTTTATCAAATTAAATCGAAGCAAAAATTTGCTTCTGGGTCTTCTTATCTGTGTTGTCACCCCGGGAAGTTCAAGTTTCTTGTGATAATCTCACAAATATTTTTACAAAAGCTTCTTTCACCATTTCAGTATTGCTCAATTGAAGAACATTTTATGGAAATTTTGAAAAGAATTTATAATCCTGGTTTTAAACACAACTTGGGGCGAGCTAAAAAGGAACGATTCAAGACGATCTTAAAGATCATAAGATTGAACTAATTTTACAAATAATTTGTTTAATGGGCAGTATGAAGAAACGATTTTTCAAAATTGTCAACTTATCGGCGTACAATTATATCATATTGTAATAAAGCTTTATAAAATATGAAAATATGAGATTTTTCACAAATATTTTGCATAAAATTATTTTTTATTTGTAATTCTTTGAATGAGTAGTTTATTATTTGTTAGTTTTTAGTGATATATACATAGTTAAAGTTCATCAACAATTGCCGATTTGTATTTTTTACTTTTTACTTTTAATTTTATTTTTAAGCACATTGCTCCCGGAACCCGATCCACATTTGGTTCCCTTGCTGATTTATGCTGAATTTACAATTCTCAAAACTTTCATTTTTGTAATTTTCAAATAATAACGGTATAAAAATGGTTCAATTTGTTTCAATTATAAAGAAGTGATCATTAATTCCCGTTTTCCTTGAAATCATCAACGCATGTTTTGACGCGTTTGCTCGTTCCTGAACTCGTGAGAAAATAATGATAATGATTTCATTTCTAGAGATGTTGATGACTCTGTCTTCATTGGAATTGATATACAAATAAGAATAATTATCTTTTGCTATCAAGGACGTGGGACCAAGTTCTTCAGAAAGTATTTAAAACGTGGACTAAACTTGTTTTTCTAAAATAATGATCGCTTATCTTATTATTTTAATCTTACATCGTGTGAAGATCTCAGCAGCGTTAATTATTCTTTAAAGTTATGAATGATATAAGAATAATCTAAAACATGAGAAACAACTTTAGAATTTTGTGCTTTTTAAAAATAATTTTATTAGATGAAATATGCGTTATAAATCAGACTTCGAATTAGCTTACTTTATGCACCTTTAGCTACCCAGTAATTATTTTGCATTATTGTCGTGGGGCTGCTTTCATTTTTTTTAGAAAGTAATTATTTGAAGGATCTCAGCTATTTTGTTAATTATAAACTTCTTATCAACTTTTGGGGTGGATTTCGAATTGAAAAAATGATCTTTGTCTGAATTAGGAAATAAATCTACAGCTGAAGAGGCTAAACAAAATTGTTGTTTTTTTTTTAATTATACAGAATTAAACATTAAAAAAGGATTCAATCTACAATTAATTTATTTTTCAAGCAGCCACATTTACTGATTCTGTTTATACGCCGGATTTTTTGAAAAGCTTTTGATTTTCTCATTTAAAAAATTTTCAACGTTTTTAGAATTCGAAAAAAATCTAAATATCAAAATTTTAAAAATTTAAAAATTGTTTTAAATATTTAACATTAATTCAGACAGTTTTTTATATTTAGGAAATTTTTGAAATTTTGAATATTTTCATTTTATTTTATTTTTCTATATCAACATGAACTTGAGAAATATTTGATAATCACGGCAATTTTTTATGTTTAGAAAGTATTTAGTTAATGAATGAATCATGAAAATTTTTGCAAATTCATAAATTATAAGAAAAATTTCAAGATAGCAAAATTTAAAAAATTTAAATATTTAAAAAATGTTTAGCATCATAATAAATTAAGAAAAATTAAAACCATTTACAAATTTTTCGAAATAAAAAAAATATGAATTCTTAAATTTAGAAATGACCAAAAGTGCTTAAAAGTTCAATTATTTCCAACATTTTTGTTATTTAGAAAATTTTTTAAATTTTGATAATTTTTTGAAATTATGAAAATTTCGAAATCTTTATTTTTATTTCAATAAGAATTTAAAAAATTTTTGATAATCACGGACATTTTTAAGATTTTCGAAATTTATGGTAAATGTACAGAACTTCAAAAAATGTTCTAAATTTTCTAAATATCAAAAACTTTCTAAATCAAAATTTAGAAAAAATTTAAACTTGTAATTTCAATATTCAAAAACTTTTTGAGGTGTTTCAATTTTTTTTATTCCAAAGTTTCTAGAATTTCAAAAAATGTTAAAAACATTTAAACATTTTTTGAAATATTACAATTTTTTAATTTAAAAAATTTCGGACATTGATCAGAAAATTTTCCATAGTTTGGAAATTGTGAATATTGTTTGAAACTTTTATTTAAATATAAATTTAGGAAATTCTGAAATTTAGAAATTACCAAAAATTTTCGAAAGTTTCATTATTCCCAACATTTTTGATATTCAAAAAATTTTAAATTATTTTTTGAAATTCTGAAAATTTTGAAATCTTTATTTTTATTTCAATAAGCATTTAAGAAATTGTGAATGATCACGGACATTTTTAATATTTTCGAAATTTATGGTAAATTTACAAATTACCAAAAATTTGGCAAATTCGTGGCAAATTTATAAATTATCAAACATTTCATAATTCTAATTTTTTCAAAATTTTCAGAATTTCAAAAAATGTTCGAAATTTTCTGAATATCCAAAATTTTCTAAATCAAAATAAAAAAAAGTTTGAAGTCTTTGGCATTTTTTTCGATTCTAAAAAATTTTAAAAAAAATATGCTCTTGAAAATTTTGGAAATTTTGAAAATTTTTGTTAATTTATAGAATCACTATAAATTTCTAGAATTTTAAAAATTTCCGTAATTACCAAAATTTCCTAAATTCCAGTGAAAAAAAAAGATTTCCAAAATTTTTTAAGTTTCCAAAATTTTCTAAATATCAAAAATGTTCTAAATTTTCATAAAATTTTTTTAAAAATTTTCAAACTTTTGAAATTTAGAAATTCTTTCAATGTTTTCAATTTCTATAAATTTTAAGAATAATTTAAATTTTGAAGCTTTTTGAAATCGGAAACATTTTTGTTAATTTATATATTTACTATAAATTTCTAAATTTGCTATAAATTTCCAAAATTTCCGTTGCCATTCAAAATGTCCTAAATTTGTATACACATTAAAATGAAACGAGAGATTTAAAATTTTCCACAATTTCAAAAAATGTTCAAAGTTTTCTAAATATCAAAATTTACCATGATTACTTGATAGATAGATTTTATATTTGTCCACACCTTTAAAAATATCAGTAATTATTAAAAATTCCCTCAAGTCATATTACAATTTAAAAAAAAATCCAGAATTTAAAAAAATGTTCAAAATCCCCAAAATTTTCTAAATATAAAAATTGTTATAAATTAATATAAAATTTTTTAAATTTTGGAAACTTATGAAATTTTGATAATTAGAAAATTTTGATCATTTTTGGAAATTCTTAAAATTTCAAAATCTTTCTTTTTATTTCAACATGAATTTAGGAAATTCTGAATGATAACGGAAATTTGTAAAATTATGAAATTTATGTTTAATTTATAAGTTAGAAAGGATTTTATAAATTTCTGGTAAATACACAAATTATAGTTATATTAATAATTTATAAATTAGCAAGGATTTTATGAATTTATGGTTAATTTACAAATGATCGAAAATTAGATAAATTAATGGTAAATTTATAAATTACCATAAATTTCAAAAATAATTTAAAAAACTAATTTAAAAAATTTTGGAAACCTTTTTAATTCATGAGAATTTACGGAAATTCAGAGGAAACAAAAATTTCCGATACTTTAGGGTTATTTATGCAAACTTAT
>CAKNXH010064945.1:1103-11910 GCA_932178445.1 Andricus quercusramuli | reverse complement strand
CATGCATGGTAATTTCACAGGTAAATATGGTAACTTATCACAAATTACCCAAAATTTATTCTAAAAAATCTTCCTGAATTCCCCGAAATTTCTGGTAATTTATGGTAAATTCAATAAAAAAATGTGCCCGCTTCGCGCTCGATCATATGTTTATCTCGCACCACGCACTCGGACGTATTTGCTATACGCTCGGTTTCCCTAGATTTTTGAACTTCGTGTTCGACTTTGATGAAAAGAAAAAGTTTATTTGCAAATATTATAAAATTATCAAAATACATGTGAAGTGATTGTTAAATTTGTTTTCCTTTCAGAATGAAATGGAACTTTATTTACTCAAGGTTCTATCGACCTTAAGGAACACATTCTCATCCAGACACTCGCGCTTCGCGCTCGATATGTGATTTGAAAATCATTTGAACCTTGCGTTCCACGCTCGGTTCTGTGCACCGTATGATAGAAATGAAAAAGTCACGAATAAAACAAAAACTACGCATCCTATCAGAACATGATTTATAACAAATTTGTACCTCTTCTTTGGATGAACAAATTTAGTCTCTGTCATTTTTCTCGTAGCTTGTGTTATTCGTCTACAAATTTAATTTTACTATTTCCAATGCTGTTTTTTACGAATAAAATAAAAACTATGCATCATCAAAAAGTGAATAATAACAAATTTGGAGATCTTTTTTGGGTGCATAATTTTGTTCTATTCATCTTTGGTCGTATCTTGCATAGTTTGACAGCAAAATGAAATTATTGCTTTTTCATTATTTTTTTGTGTGATCAAAATTTGGATTTTTGATTTTTCAAAAAATTTAAAAAGTTGTTACCAAAATATTGTAGGGTGTTCAAAAAGAAACATTTTTCTCCTTTGACTTTTTTTCATATCGTGCGTTTTTCGGCATAAAATGTTAATTTACGTTTGTTTTTTGGAATTTTGAAAATGCTATCACTCCGGTAATTTTTTTTTATCCGAAAAAGTTATAAGGATAAATTGTTTGAGTTTTGGAGTACTATGAATAGCCGTACATAGAATTTTTGAATTTTGAAAAAAAAATGGTCTGAACAATTTTCAAAATGCTCTAACTTTTTGAATTTTGATCAAAATCAGCTGGTTAACGAACTTGTTCCTTCTTTTTAGGCCCTAAAAAAGTGTGCCGAAGCACAATCCAATGTGATTATTTTTTCGAAAGTTATCGTGCCTATAAAGACAGACAGACAGACACCTTGGTAAAAATCGTTTTCTCTAGCTCAGGGGGTCTCAAAACGTGGAGATTTGATGAAAACCGACCAAGTCAAATTTTACATAAAACCAATACCTTCTCATTAGAATGAGAATGTGAAAAATGTCTATAAATTTCTGGAATTTTTCGCTAATTCACGATAATTTGATCAGTTATATATGGTAACTTTCCATAAATAACCGCAAAATTCTATTATCTGCAACCAAAATTTCCTCACAGTTTTTATGGTGAGTGGTCTGATAATCATAAAATGCGAGCTCACAGATGTATAATTTTCATTATTCACCTCCGACGTCGCTTTTCAGCATCAAAAAAGGCTGAAATCATGCATGTGTCATAAAAATGAATTTTACTTCAGTGTCTGTCTTTCGTTTTAATCGTAAAAAAATATCATTAAAAATAAACAAAGTAAATGTTTAGAGAAACGACACAAGCTACAATAAAATTTGTAAAAAGAATATAGTTTGCCTAAATTAGATACAAAAATTTGCCCTTCACATTTTTTGATAGTGCGCTTTTTCAAATCATAAAAACAAGACAGTGAAAATACACCTGTTTCAGTATCAATGCCCGTTATAAATTGTAAGATTATAGATTTATCAAAATGTTATACATTTTTCAGGGTAGCTGCGAATAAAGATTACGGCCAAATAATGAACAAATATTAAAGTAGGCATGAAAAATAAAATTTTTACTTAGTTTTGCATTATTTGAAGTGTTTTGCTCAAATTTCAATCAAGTGCGAAGCGCGTGATACGTAATGAGAATGTGTCCGTTAAAGCCCAAGGAGCTTTGACGAAAGAGACTTCGCAATCACCAAATTACAGTTGTCGATGCTTTGACCTTTAATTTTAAAAGATCTATGTACAAATGTGGGGAAAGTAAAGTACAAAGACCGAGCGAGTGTGGTCAATACTTCTACGCGAGTTGTTGCATCCGTCACCTCAATTTTCAGTCTTTTTGAGCACTACGAATAACCGTAGGGCGTAGAGAATTTTTGAATCTTGAAAAAAATGGTCTCGAAAATTTTGAAAATGTTCTAACTTTTTGAATTTTCATCAAAAATGGATCGTGCTCACAGGCAGACATACATACAATACATACATACCGACATACATCCATACATGTAGAGAGACAGACACATTCGTAAAATAGTGTTTTTTGGGTTCAGAGGGTCTCTGAACATGCACCTCGAATCCTAGTGAACAATTCTTAATATGTACATTAGGGTGGTCCAAGAATTATCGACATTCAATTTTTGGTGATCGATCTCCCCAATTTTTTCGTTTTTTTTCAGAAAAAGCAATTCCCTATTTTTTCATGTCGGTCAACATTAATTCGTGCCTCCGAGCTTTTGAAATTAACATGGGATTTTTAATGGGAAAAACTTGATTTTCGAAAAACTGGAAAAAGAAGTACTTGTTATGAACTTTTTATAAATTAAAGTTTGTTCACCTCTTGAGGAATGTTCAAGGAATAATTTCCACCCAATAACTTTGAATTTTGACCCTCTCACCCCCTCGTACTGTGCCCGAAAATTACTAGATATGCTTACTCCTTTGTGTAGAATGCAGATGTATTGTTTCTTCATCAGCAATTCTCGAAAATCGATGTAGATATGCTAATCAAGGCCTAATTAGCTCGTCTCGAGATTAACCCTTTCAGTCACAGAAGCCTATATATAGGCTACCTGATTTTTTCTATTTTTCTCGTCATTTTTTTATATTTCATTAAAATTCCTGAAATTTTTTGCATTTTTAGTTACTTTAGCATTGAAAGAACATAAAAATATAGTTTAATTAATAAAATTCTTTATAATATTGAATATATGAATAAACATAAAAAAAACATTTGAATTGCGAGCAATTCTCGAAAATCGCAGTAGATATGCTAATCAAGGCCTAATTATCTCGTCTCGAGATTAAATTACACTTTTTAATAATGATTACTATAGTTAAAATTATATTTTCATAACGAATCCAATGTGCTAACGAAATAAAAAACCCTTTTATTTTTATAAAAACGCAGTTTTGCACAGGTTCTTCATCAGGACGGCAGAAATCTATCACCCCAAATCGAAGATCGATTGCGCATGCGCGAGGGGCATGCGCAGTTGGTGGATTCGCGCGTGCGCCATGTGACAACGTGTGCACACTGACAACATGCGCAGTTCGCGCGGAGCGCTCGGCTCGAGATTGTCCGAGTAGTTTGTGATTGCCTTGTCGCTGGTCGCTAGGTCTTTGAGAGGGAGGAATGAAATTTCTTCACCCTCGCCCGGTTTATTTTCGTCTTACGCTCCGTGCGCGCGCTTTCCGGCTCCTCGGCTTTTCTCTCTTTCCTTTGGTTTTGTTCCTCGAAAAGCCAGTCGAGGGTCAACGCACGTACGCGGCTATGTGAATTTATAATCGTTTGCGATTCTATAGCTGCTCCTCCAAGAAACGCAACTGGTGCGCTAGTCAGAAAGAGTGCGCGGAAAAATCGGAAAATGGAGTACAAGCAAATAGAGTATTCAAAAATGAACTAGACTCGTGAGTGCGCTTTTCAGAAAATTGTTTTCTGCCTGGAGGAGAAAAATTGTCGAGAAGGATAGGTGGTTTTCCGTCCGAATGTGGTGAGCAGACCAGGCCTTGCCGCATTGTTGCTATATTTATGTGCATGGGACATGGGGAGGAGAGTCTATTGAGTGAGTGTTTTGTTCCCTGGACCTGGACCAAGTACGCCCCTAAGCCAGGATTCAATTCCCGGAATTTACGGTGGCTTTGAATTGAGGGGTGCCGTGTGGATGCTTTTAAATTTTAAAGGTGTTTAAAGCGCACCTTTCAGTGGTGGGGTCACGTCTAGACGACTTTCGGTGAAAATCACGCAGATGTCTTGGGGGTGTGTGTACAGCGATGTACATTAACTTACTATATACCTTAGTACATTATAGTACATAGATAAGCGGTGCTATCAGAAAAGCTAACATTGTTGTGGAACTTCCAAAATTCTCCGATGAAATTATAACACGAGCGTTTTAAATGTAGTGCACATTTATTAATTTACAACATGAAGCTTGGTAATTGACATGAAGCCGAACCAAAATCCTTCACTGAAATAAAATAACAGAAGTTGAAAAGTATTTATAGTGTCTTATCTAGTGGGCATTGAAATCAGTAATTTCCACGAGTAAAAAATTGAACATTTTCAACGTCTAAACAGAATCTACAATTCTCTACCGGAGATGCTTAAAACCTTAAAAAGTAATACAGTAGTCTACATCAAAATCCATGATTGCCAACAAAAAATATACAATTTTATCTCCTTAAAAACAGATGAAACAAAAACAGTATGGTACAGTAAAGTACATATTGTGGAATAACCTTATCTAATGGATTACAACAAAAGCATTAAATGCCTAATTTTATTAAGAAAACCTCAATAGAAACTATACACTTAAGGAAAAATAGTATAGTGCACTACAGTAAAGTGCATTTGTTGTTCCAAGTACATTATCTATATCAAAATTAATGAAATTTAAAAATCATCAACCATAATTTAGCATGAATTACCGAAAATTTTTGGATACTCTAAATTTACAAAATTAAAAAAAAATGATAAAATTTTCAAAATTCATAAATCTTCGGTAATTTTGGTCATTTATAAATTTACCACGCATTTCAGAAATATTGGTCATGTATAAATTTACCATAATTTTCTGAACTGTCTGAAATATTAGCATCTTTGTGAATAAAATTGTGAAATTGTGAAAAACTATTAAATTATATACAATTTTATTTTTGAGAGTTATGGCGAAGGGAATATCTTATACCATTAAGCCATTTACCTTTCGGGGTAGGCGTGACTTGCTCGGTTGGAAAATAGTAGTGTGCATATGGGTATATAGGTATAGAGTATATAGGTATAAGTTAAATAGGTGTAAAGTAGGTAGGTATATAGGTGTTAAGTATAGATATTTTAGATTGATCTGGAATTCTCGTGTTATTTGTTTAAATGACACGTTTATTCCGCAACACTGCTCCGACCCAGGTTGCTGATCAATCTCTCTAGCGATCACCCCAAGTGAAGAGCCTCAAAAAATTGTTACGTATGGTTCCCCACTCGGGCCCGTTCGGATCCAAGGTCTTTATGTCAGGCGTCATTCACTCTATTGTCACTCTGTTTACAAACTATTTGTCGCCACACTTTTCTGTCCTAGCATACTACTCTAGCTTCCTTCACGTCCATGCATTTTTTCATGCAAGCTCTTGTGTTTCTATGGCTTCTTATGTCTCTTCGGATTAATGTCTTATATACAGATTTTAACCATTCTTTCGGCGGTCTACCTCTAGGCATTCTGCCATTTACTTTTGCTTCATACACTTCTTTGGTCAGTCGTTCTTTCATTCTTTCAAGATGTCCGAACCATCTCAACTGATTTCTTTCCCATATGTCAACTAGTGTCCTGTACCACATTCTTTGAGGATTGTCTCGTTTCGGAATTTGTCCATCAGTGCTTTCCCGCATATTATGCGCAGAGGTTTCATGCCGATCGCGTTAATTTTACTCCTGTCCTTTTCTTGACAGGTCCATGTCTCGCTACCTTATAAAAGTAAACAATTTCAAGAAATTCTGATCAAATTCAAAATTTCAAAATAACATCTTCAGCTGTTTTTTTTTGTGAGAATTTTTTCCCCAATTCGTCTAAAAAATTGTCTCATTGGTTTCTGCAACTTTTTTTTATTATTTTCCTCTCTATAACTTAAAAAAATCGATTTCAAGGTTAATGCTCGAGTTAATGTTTTTGAAACTTTCATGCTTGTTATCTTCCACCGATTTTGACATTAAAAATATTAATTTTAAAGTAGCGCCCCTATTAGACCTAAATTAATGCCATAAGTTGATGCCTATTTGAAACAGAATTTTCCAAAACGTTAACCTTGAAATCGCATTTTTTAAGGAATTTATTGAGGGGGGAAGAAAAATAACAAAAGTTGTTATGCTCGAAAGCTGGTCGGCCGATATTAATCAGCAAAACATATGTTATCAAAACCAATGAGGCAATTTTCAAGAAAAATTTGGACAAGCATTCTGACCAATAAAACAGGTGAAAATTTTATTTTGAAGTTTTGAAATTTTTTTAACCACGATCTCCCACTACGATTAATTTGGGACAAGAATATGTTAAACTAGAGAACGTAAGGGTACTTTTCAAACAGAAAAATGGAGGCAGCACTTCACAAAGTAACCTAAAACAAAAGTTTAACAAATTAGAAAAAAATTCTGGGTCCATATTCTTGGTCAAAATGTTTTGAAATCATTTTTTTTATCAGTCTTCCTGACCTTAGTATTTTTGCCTTCATAATCGGTTCATCCGTTTACGACTTAACGTGAAAAATGCCTCTTAATTTTTATCCTCCCTCCATAACTCCAAAAGAATAAGATTTTAAGGTTGATATTTGCACGATATTTTATTCCCATACGGGTTAATTTTTAAATGCTTACCCTCCCAGATAGATTTCTTAAATTCTCGAGAATTTAAGTTCGGGATGTATAACGGAGAATATGACAGAATATGTAGGGAAATTTACAAGAATTTAACAATTTATAATTTTTAACAATATTTTTATTTTTCACGTTATGTGCATATCATACATATATAAATATAAGTATTTAGTTCATAAATATATTTATAAACAAAAAAAAGCACATTGGAAAAGTTTTACTGACAAAATATTAATATTTTGTATGGTGAACTATATGTGATTTTGCAGCCAATTTATCAAAAATGGTGTTCAAATTTTAGGTTATGAATTTTTTTCCAATCGTCATCATAAATTCTAAAAAAATGTATCCGTCGGTTATATTCTCGGTAATATCCGCATTCTCTTTACCGTTTTCATAGTAATATAACCAAAGATATTGATATAACTGACTCAGAACTCAGGCCTCTAGGGTCTGTATTGCCAAGACCTTAAACCATAAATTTCCAAAATTTAAAAAATTCACACAATTATCCAAAAATTGCCTAAATTCATATTAAAACAAAAATTAAGTTTCAAAAATTCGTCCTCATATATAGACAGAAACTGTACCTGTGTTCCAATCGTGTTTGAAATCATGTATTTGTTATAAAAGTATCGTGTGTACCAAGGGGGAAGCGACTTTTTACGACTTTCGTATTTTTTCAGTACGCGTCGATATACTATTATTATTCAGTTTTTTATAAAGAAGAATTTCTGTAAGTTCTATGCAGGCCAAATTATTTTGTTGCCATCGAGAATTTGAATTTTTCTTTTTTCTCGTGAATGATGAAAGATATCATAAAAGAGTAAGAGGTATTTTTTGTGTAGAACTTCTTTGAATGAGCAAAGCTTTTTAAAGTATTTTCTCGAATCTGTTGTTTTTAAGGAAAGTGCAAAAATTCAATTTTTCGACAAAAAAATGCTCGTGGTCAAAAAACTGATTTGGCTCCAATGAAGTAAAAATTTAACCAAAAAATTGACAGAAAATAAAAATATGGAGTTTTTGAGAAAATAGACTTTGAATATTTTTAGAAAAACTGTCCCCGTTTTCATTTTCTGTCGGATTTAGAAATAGGACGATAAACCTCACGAGAATCTGGAAAGAAAATTCAAATATCTCAATTCAGTCAAAAGTTATGGATGTTTAAAGAAAGAATTTGTGTTTTTTTTAACTTTAAAATTTAAATACTCAAAACTTCGCAGAATTGTTTTTTCTGAAATCGGAAAAATATGTGCCGACTAATTTCCTCTAAAAAAACAAGATATTTTGTTGCCAAGAGAATTCTACGACTTAAAGTGTACCTTACGGTGCGAAAACGCGAGAGTGCGTTTTCTGAAAATCGACCATGAGGGCACTTTTCATATGAAGGTCCACGAATGTTTGTATATTCTGGAAGTTTTGAAAAATAAGCAAAAATATAAGGATAAGCAATGCTAAAGCAATGGCATGCAGAAAGAAAGACGTGAAGAAGTTGAACATTAAGACCGGAAATGAGCGGATACAGGAAGTAAAAGAATTCTAATACCTTGGTAGTAAAAAAATACAAAATGACAGTCGGTCTAAGATGTTGTGTCAAGAATAGCACTAGGAAAGAAGATCAGTAGGATAAAGAGTATACGTGACAGGCTGACAGGGCACATCCTTACAAAGGGGTTGTAGCGACATTTTTAGAAGGTAAATTAGAAGAATAAAAGGGGGAACGGAGGACAAAAACTAGAGTGAAAAGGTTAGCTAAGAGAAAGAATGAATGGAGAATTGCATCAAACATATCCTTGAAACTCGAATTGTTGACTATCTGAATGAAATGAAACGTGATCATGTTTTTTCTCAACAACATTATTTAAGGAAAGTAAATTGCACACCTCATACCATTTTTATTTGTTTGAACAATGCCAAGATCACTTCAAATGAATCAATATGCAAAAAAATATCAAATCAATTTTGGCCCATCATAATAAAACATTCTAAAAGTCACTGAAAATCTTCCAAAAGAAATCGTATTACAGGGTGACAGCTAGACCAGGAAACCTGGGATTTTTGGAAACCGGGAAATGGCAGTGAGTTTATTGTTTGGCCGAGAATTTTACGAATTTTCAGGAGAAAATTCTATCGAATCATTTGAATTGTCACTAATTTTTAAATTAATTTTATATCAAATGATGATATAATGCAATTTCAACAATTTTAATTGTCATATATTTCTACACTTTTTGATTTCAAGTTCCGTAAATTTAAAATTGCTCAATTTTGTAGGAATTAATTTTGAACCTTCTTGGTACAATTTTAATTTTTCTGATTTGAAAATTGTCTACTTTCGATAGTTTTAAAGAAAAATTTGTCCAATTTTGAAGACTTTTAATTGCAAAATGTTTAATTATAAACACTTTTTATTACAAAGTTTCAAACTGAAAATTGCACAACTAATCAAATCGAAACTATATTGAATTCAAAATCTTAAACTATAAAAAAAATTTGAAATTTTTCCTTTTTTTAAATTTTAGTAAGATTTTGAATATTATAATTCGAAATTATGAACACGAGTATAATAATAATAAATTTTATTTAGCTAATTCAATAATTACACCAATTTATATCCATATATAATAAATCTTTTGAATACAATAAGATGATAAAAACGGGAATGCCCATAAAAGATAAATTAAACATTTCTGATTTTCTTAAAACCAGCCTTGTAAAGTAATATTACCAACAGAAAAAGTCTCTTCGAAAGCAATCACTTTTATTTGATACACTTCCTCCGCAAACTAATATTATTGATAATATATTTGAAATTTAGATTTTGTAAAGGATTTGCCATAAACGTAGAAAGTGCAGATTATTTGTAAGATCCTTTCATGAAAAAGTACATTCTTCATCTAAAGTTGTCAATTTCAAATTAAACATTTGGTATATTTTTCTAAATCCCTTTACAAAATTATATGCTACAAATAAAAGTTGTAGATTTCGAAAAGCGGAACTTTTAGTGGTTGAGAGCACATTTAGTGGTTGAGACATTTTTCTCAGTGACTAACTGGTTTCAAGAAAAATGAGAAGATTAAATTGAAAGAAAAAAAAGACTATTCAAATATAAAATACAAAGGTATGTTAAGGTGGCACAACACTATTGAGGTATAGAGATTTAACCTATTTCATAATTTAGGGCTCATTTAGGGCTAATTTTGGCCCCTATTCCCAAATTTAGGGCTCTTGTATTTTTTTTTAAATTGTGTTTGCGCTAGCTTAACGTTAAGCTAGCCGAACATTGCTGTAAAACGTACTAAAAATGATTTTACAGAAAATTCACCTAATACAATAATTTAGGGCTCATTTAGGGCTCTAGGAATATAATAATTAAAAATTCAAAAAAAAAGTTTAAACAATTTTTGTTTAAACAATGCTACTGAAAATGAATTGAAGATATTTATTTTCTTATCTCACGTTAAGGCAGGGGTCTCCAAAAGTAGATCCTGTATCTACTAGCGATCCCAGGCCAGTAGGTCGGATCTACCAAGCTCTGACCCAGAACTGTCAAAATCCTTTACCTGATTCGAGCCGCTTGAAACCCCTTGAAAAAAAGGATCCTCCAAGTTCAAATTTCAGAACTGAGCCCTTCCAACAGGGACTTTTTCCCGAGAGGTCATAAATTTTCTCTCAGTTTTCCTTCGAAAAAAAAAAAATGGTAGATCTTCAAACAGGTGGAGCGATCCTGGGTCACGCTGCACTTGTCGATTGTGGAGACCCCTGCGTTAAGGCTCATTTAGGGCTCCCCGAATATGATATTTGAACATTAAAAAAAAATGGTTAAAACAAATTTACCAAAAAAATGTAGTTTTTTTTTATTTCCCTTGCATAATTTCAGGCTTATTTAGGGCTCCTGAAATATCGTTGACCGGAAGTCGTCCGATTTTTCCTTTGCCCCTTTCTTTTTGTTATAGATTGTGTTGTGCCAGCTTAACGTTATAAAAAATACGTGAAGAAAATTATAAAAGCGATTCTTTCCAGTCTCATATTTTAGGGCTCATTGAGGACTAATTTGGGCCCGTGGTCCTAAATTTAGGGCT
>CAKNXH010064944.1:1103-11943 GCA_932178445.1 Andricus quercusramuli | reverse complement strand
CATGCATGGTAATTTCACAGGTAAATATGGTAACTTATCACAAATTATCCAAAATTTATTCTAAAAAATCTTCCTGAATTCCCCGAAATTTCTGGTCATTTATGGTAATCTTACAAGTAATTCATGGTACCTTAAGATAAATTACCCAAAATTCAATAAAAAAATGTGCCCGCTTCGCGCTCGATCATATGTTTATCTCGCACCACGCACTCGGACGTATTTGCTATACGCTCGGTTTCCCTAGATTTTTGAACTTCGTGTTCGACTTTGATGAAAAGAAAAAGTTTATTTGCAAATATTATAAAATTATCAAAATACATGTGAAGTGATTGTTAAATTTGTTTTCCTTTCAGAATGAAATGGAACTTTATTTACTCAAGGTTCTATCGACCT
The DNA here is from genome assembly GCA_932178445.1 of Andricus quercusramuli. Classification (NCBI taxonomy): domain Eukaryota; kingdom Metazoa; phylum Arthropoda; class Insecta; order Hymenoptera; family Cynipidae; genus Andricus; species Andricus quercusramuli. The sequence continues at coordinate 11,550 of CAKNXH010064944.1, read as the reverse complement.
TAAGGAACACATTCTCATCCAGACACTCGCGCTTCGCGCTCGATATGTGATTTGAAAATCATTTGAACCTTGCGTTCCACGCTCGGTTCTGTGCACCGTATGATAGAAATGAAAAAGTCACGAATAAAACAAAAACTACGCATCCTATCAGAACATGATTTATAACAAATTTGTACCTCTTCTTTGGATGAACAAATTTAGTCTCTGTCATTTTTCTCGTAGCTTGTGTTATTCGTCTACAAATTTAATTTTACTATTTCCAATGCTGTTTTTTACGAATAAAATAAAAACTATGCATCATCAAAAAGTGAATAATAACAAATTTGGAGATCTTTTTTGGGTGCATAATTTTGTTCTATTCATCTTTGGTCGTATCTTGCATAGTTTGACAGCAAAATGAAATTATTGCTTTTTCATTATTTTTTTGTGTGATCAAAATTTGGATTTTTGATTTTTCAAAAAATTTAAAAAGTTGTTACCAAAATATTGTAGGGTGTTCAAAAAGAAACATTTTTCTCCTTTGACTTTTTTTCATATCGTGCGTTTTTCGGCATAAAATGTTAATTTACGTTTGTTTTTTGGAATTTTGAAAATGCTATCACTCCGGTAATTTTTTTTTATCCGAAAAAGTTATAAGGATAAATTGTTTGAGTTTTGGAGTACTATGAATAGCCGTACATAGAATTTTTGAATTTTGAAAAAAAAATGGTCTGAACAATTTTCAAAATGCTCTAACTTTTTGAATTTTGATCAAAATCAGCTGGTTAACGAACTTGTTCCTTCTTTTTAGGCCCTAAAAAAGTGTGCCGAAGCACAATCCAATGTGATTATTTTTTCGAAAGTTATCGTGCCTATAAAGACAGACAGACAGACACCTTGGTAAAAATCGTTTTCTCTAGCTCAGGGGGTCTCAAAACGTGGAGATTTGATGAAAACCGACCAAGTCAAATTTTACATAAAACCAATACCTTCTCATTAGAATGAGAATGTGAAAAATGTCTATAAATTTCTGGAATTTTTCGCTAATTCACGATAATTTGATCAGTTATATATGGTAACTTTCCATAAATAACCGCAAAATTCTATTATCTGCAACCAAAATTTCCTCACAGTTTTTATGGTGAGTGGTCTGATAATCATAAAATGCGAGCTCACAGATGTATAATTTTCATTATTCACCTCCGACGTCGCTTTTCAGCATCAAAAAAGGCTGAAATCATGCATGTGTCATAAAAATGAATTTTACTTCAGTGTCTGTCTTTCGTTTTAATCGTAAAAAAATATCATTAAAAATAAACAAAGTAAATGTTTAGAGAAACGACACAAGCTACAATAAAATTTGTAAAAAGAATATAGTTTGCCTAAATTAGATACAAAAATTTGCCCTTCACATTTTTTGATAGTGCGCTTTTTCAAATCATAAAAACAAGACAGTGAAAATACACCTGTTTCAGTATCAATGCCCGTTATAAATTGTAAGATTATAGATTTATCAAAATGTTATACATTTTTCAGGGTAGCTGCGAATAAAGATTACGGCCAAATAATGAACAAATATTAAAGTAGGCATGAAAAATAAAATTTTTACTTAGTTTTGCATTATTTGAAGTGTTTTGCTCAAATTTCAATCAAGTGCGAAGCGCGTGATACGTAATGAGAATGTGTCCGTTAAAGCCCAAGGAGCTTTGACGAAAGAGACTTCGCAATCACCAAATTACAGTTGTCGATGCTTTGACCTTTAATTTTAAAAGATCTATGTACAAATGTGGGGAAAGTAAAGTACAAAGACCGAGCGAGTGTGGTCAATACTTCTACGCGAGTTGTTGCATCCGTCACCTCAATTTTCAGTCTTTTTGAGCACTACGAATAACCGTAGGGCGTAGAGAATTTTTGAATCTTGAAAAAAATGGTCTCGAAAATTTTGAAAATGTTCTAACTTTTTGAATTTTCATCAAAAATGGATCGTGCTCACAGGCAGACATACATACATACCGACATACATCCATACATGTAGAGAGACAGACACATTCGTAAAATAGTGTTTTTTGGGTTCAGAGGGTCTCTGAACATGCACCTCGAATCCTAGTGAACAATTCTTAATATGTACATTAGGGTGGTCCAAGAATTATCGACATTCAATTTTTGGTGATCGATCTCCCCAATTTTTTCGTTTTTTTTCAGAAAAAGCAATTCCCTATTTTTTCATGTCGGTCAACATTAATTCGTGCCTCCGAGCTTTTGAAATTAACATGGGATTTTTAATGGGAAAAACTTGATTTTCGAAAAACTGGAAAAAGAAGTACTTGTTATGAACTTTTTATAAATTAAAGTTTGTTCACCTCTTGAGGAATGTTCAAGGAATAATTTCCACCCAATAACTTTGAATTTTGACCCTCTCACCCCCTCGTACTGTGCCCGAAAATTACTAGATATGCTTACTCCTTTGTGTAGAATGCAGATGTATTGTTTCTTCATCAGCAATTCTCGAAAATCGATGTAGATATGCTAATCAAGGCCTAATTAGCTCGTCTCGAGATTAACCCTTTCAGTCACAGAAGCCTATATATAGGCTACCTGATTTTTTCTATTTTTCTCGTCATTTTTTTATATTTCATTAAAATTCCTGAAATTTTTTGCATTTTTAGTTACTTTAGCATTGAAAGAACATAAAAATATAGTTTAATTAATAAAATTCTTTATAATATTGAATATATGAATAAACATAAAAAAAACATTTGAATTGCGAGCAATTCTCGAAAATCGCAGTAGATATGCTAATCAAGGCCTAATTATCTCGTCTCGAGATTAAATTACACTTTTTAATAATGATTACTATAGTTAAAATTATATTTTCATAACGAATCCAATGTGCTAACGAAATAAAAAACCCTTTTATTTTTATAAAAACGCAGTTTTGCACAGGTTCTTCATCAGGACGGCAGAAATCTATCACCCCAAATCGAAGATCGATTGCGCATGCGCGAGGGGCATGCGCAGTTGGTGGATTCGCGCGTGCGCCATGTGACAACGTGTGCACACTGACAACATGCGCAGTTCGCGCGGAGCGCTCGGCTCGAGATTGTCCGAGTAGTTTGTGATTGCCTTGTCGCTGGTCGCTAGGTCTTTGAGAGGGAGGAATGAAATTTCTTCACCCTCGCCCGGTTTATTTTCGTCTTACGCTCCGTGCGCGCGCTTTCCGGCTCCTCGGCTTTTCTCTCTTTCCTTTGGTTTTGTTCCTCGAAAAGCCAGTCGAGGGTCAACGCACGTACGCGGCTATGTGAATTTATAATCGTTTGCGATTCTATAGCTGCTCCTCCAAGAAACGCAACTGGTGCGCTAGTCAGAAAGAGTGCGCGGAAAAATCGGAAAATGGAGTACAAGCAAATAGAGTATTCAAAAATGAACTAGACTCGTGAGTGCGCTTTTCAGAAAATTGTTTTCTGCCTGGAGGAGAAAAATTGTCGAGAAGGATAGGTGGTTTTCCGTCCGAATGTGGTGAGCAGACCAGGCCTTGCCGCATTGTTGCTATATTTATGTGCATGGGACATGGGGAGGAGAGTCTATTGAGTGAGTGTTTTGTTCCCTGGACCTGGACCAAGTACGCCCCTAAGCCAGGATTCAATTCCCGGAATTTACGGTGGCTTTGAATTGAGGGGTGCCGTCTGGATGCTTTTAAATTTTAAAGGTGTTTAAAGCGCACCTTTCAGTGGTGGGGTCACGTCTAGACGACTTTCGGTGAAAATCACGCAGATGTCTTGGGGGTGTGTGTACAGCGATGTACATTAACTTACTATATACCTTAGTACATTATAGTACATAGATAAGCGGTGCTATCAGAAAAGCTAACATTGTTGTGGAACTTCCAAAATTCTCCGATGAAATTATAACACGAGCGTTTTAAATGTAGTGCACATTTATTAATTTACAACATGAAGCTTGGTAATTGACATGAAGCCGAACCAAAATCCTTCACTGAAATAAAATAACAGAAGTTGAAAAGTATTTATAGTGTCTTATCTAGTGGGCATTGAAATCAGTAATTTCCACGAGTAAAAAATTGAACATTTTCAACGTCTAAACAGAATCTACAATTCTCTACCGGAGATGCTTAAAACCTTAAAAAGTAATACAGTAGTCTACATCAAAATCCATGATTGCCAACAAAAAATATACAATTTTATCTCCTTAAAAACAGATGAAACAAAAACAGTATGGTACAGTAAAGTACATATTGTGGAATAACCTTATCTAATGGATTACAACAAAAGCATTAAATGCCTAATTTTATTAAGAAAACCTCAATAGAAACTATACACTTAAGGAAAAATAGTATAGTGCACTACAGTAAAGTGCATTTGTTGTTCCAAGTACATTATCTATATCAAAATTAATGAAATTTAAAAATCATCAACCATAATTTAGCATGAATTACCGAAAATTTTTGGATACTCTAAATTTACAAAATTAAAAAAAAATGATAAAATTTTCAAAATTCATAAATCTTCGGTAATTTTGGTCATTTATAAATTTACCACGCATTTCAGAAATATTGGTCATGTATAAATTTACCATAATTTTCTGAACTGTCTGAAATATTAGCATCTTTGTGAATAAAATTGTGAAATTGTGAAAAACTATTAAATTATATACAATTTTATTTTTGAGAGTTATGGCGAAGGGAATATCTTATACCATTAAGCCATTTACCTTTCGGGGTAGGCGTGACTTGCTCGGTTGGAAAATAGTAGTGTGCATATGGGTATATAGGTATAGAGTATATAGGTATAAGTTAAATAGGTGTAAAGTAGGTAGGTATATAGGTGTTAAGTATAGATATTTTAGATTGATCTGGAATTCTCGTGTTATTTGTTTAAATGACACGTTTATTCCGCAACACTGCTCCGACCCAGGTTGCTGATCAATCTCTCTAGCGATCACCCCAAGTGAAGAGCCTCAAAAAATTGTTACGTATGGTTCCCCACTCGGGCCCGTTAGGATCCAAGGTCTTTATGTCAGGCGTCATTCACTCTATTGTCACTCTGTTTACAAACTATTTGTCGCCACACTTTTCTGTCCTAGCATACTACTCTAGCTTCCTTCACGTCCATGCATTTTTTCATGCAAGCTCTTGTGTTTCTATGGCTTCTTATGTCTCTTCGGATTAATGTCTTATATACAGATTTTAACCATTCTTTCGGCGGTCTACCTCTAGGCATTCTGCCATTTACTTTTGCTTCATACACTTCTTTGGTCAGTCGTTCTTTCATTCTTTCAAGATGTCCGAACCATCTCAACTGATTTCTTTCCCATATGTCAACTAGTGTCCTGTACCACATTCTTTGAGGATTGTCTCGTTTCGGAATTTGTCCATCAGTGCTTTCCCGCATATTATGCGCAGAGGTTTCATGCCGATCGCGTTAATTTTACTCCTGTCCTTTTCTTGACAGGTCCATGTCTCGCTACCTTATAAAAGTAAACAATTTCAAGAAATTCTGATCAAATTCAAAATTTCAAAATAACATCTTCAGCTGTTTTTTTTTGTGAGAATTTTTTCCCCAATTCGTCTAAAAAATTGTCTCATTGGTTTCTGCAACTTTTTTTTATTATTTTCCTCTCTATAACTTAAAAAAATCGATTTCAAGGTTAATGCTCGAGTTAATGTTTTTGAAACTTTCATGCTTGTTATCTTCCACCGATTTTGACATTAAAAATATTAATTTTAAAGTAGCGCCCCTATTAGACCTAAATTAATGCCATAAGTTGATGCCTATTTGAAACAGAATTTTCCAAAACGTTAACCTTGAAATCGCATTTTTTAAGGAATTTATTGAGGGGGGAAGAAAAATAACAAAAGTTGTTATGCTCGAAAGCTGGTCGGCCGATATTAATCAGCAAAACATATGTTATCAAAACCAATGAGGCAATTTTCAAGAAAAATTTGGACAAGCATTCTGACCAATAAAACAGGTGAAAATTTTATTTTGAAGTTTTGAAATTTTTTTAACCACGATCTCCCACTACGATTAATTTGGGACAAGAATATGTTAAACTAGAGAACGTAAGGGTACTTTTCAAACAGAAAAATGGAGGCAGCACTTCACAAAGTAACCTAAAACAAAAGTTTAACAAATTAGAAAAAAATTCTGTGTCCATATTCTTGGTCAAAATGTTTTGAAATCATTTTTTTTATCAGTCTTCCTGACCTTAGTATTTTTCCCTTCATAATCGGTTCATCCGTTTACGACTTAACGTGAAAAATGCCTCTTAATTTTTATCCTCCCTCCATAACTCCAAAAGAATAAGATTTTAAGGTTGATATTTGCACGATATTTTATTCCCATACGGGTTAATTTTTAAATGCTTACCCTCCCAGATAGATTTCTTAAATTCTCGAGAATTTAAGTTCGGGATGTATAACGGAGAATATGACAGAATATGTAGGGAAATTTACAAGAATTTAACAATTTATAATTTTTAACAATATTTTTATTTTTCACGTTATGTACATATCATACATATATAAATATAAGTATTTAGTTCATAAATATATTTATAAACAAAAAAAAGCACATTGGAAAAGTTTTACTGACAAAATATTAATATTTTGTATGGTGAACTATATGTGATTTTGCAGCCAATTTATCAAAAATGGTGTTCAAATTTTAGGTTATGAATTTTTTTCCAATCGTCATCATAAATTCTAAAAAAATGTATCCGTCGGTTATATTCTCGGTAATATCCGCATTCTCTTTACCGTTTTCATAGTAATATAACCAAAGATATTGATATAACTGACTCAGAACTCAGGCCTCTAGGGTCTGTATTGCCAAGACCTTAAACCATAAATTTCCAAAATTTAAAAAATTCACACAATTATCCAAAAATTGCCTAAATTCATATTAAAACAAAAATTAAGTTTCAAAAATTCGTCCTCATATATAGACAGAAACTGTACCTGTGTTCCAATCGTGTTTGAAATCATGTATTTGTTATAAAAGTATCGTGTGTACCAAGGGGGAAGCGACTTTTTACGACTTTCGTATTTTTTCAGTACGCGTCGATATACTATTATTATTCAGTTTTTTATAAAGAAGAATTTCTGTAAGTTCTATGCAGGCCAAATTATTTTGTTGCCATCGAGAATTTGAATTTTTCTTTTTTCTCGTGAATGATGAAAGATATCATAAAAGAGTAAGAGGTATTTTTTGTGTAGAACTTCTTTGAATGAGCAAAGCTTTTTAAAGTATTTTCTCGAATCTGTTGTTTTTAAGGAAAGTGCAAAAATTCAATTTTTCGACAAAAAAATGCTCGTGGTCAAAAAACTGATTTGGCTCCAATGAAGTAAAAATTTAACCAAAAAATTGACAGAAAATAAAAATATGGAGTTTTTGAGAAAATAGACTTTGAATATTTTTAGAAAAACTGTCCCCGTTTTCATTTTCTGTCGGATTTAGAAATAGGACGATAAACCTCACGAGAATCTGGAAAGAAAATTCAAATATCTCAATTCAGTCAAAAGTTATGGATGTTTAAAGAAAGAATTGGTGTTTTTTTTAACTTTAAAATTTAAATACTCAAAACTTCGCAGAATTGTTTTTTCTGAAATCGGAAAAATATGTGCCGACTAATTTCCTCTAAAAAAACAAGATATTTTGTTGCCAAGAGAATTCTACGACTTAAAGTGTACCTTACGGTGCGAAAACGCGAGAGTGCGTTTTCTGAAAATCGACCATGAGGGCACTTTTCATATGAAGGTCCACGAATGTTTGTATATTCTGGAAGTTTTGAAAAATAAGCAAAAATATAAGGATAAGCAATGCTAAAGCAATGGCATGCAGAAAGAAAGACGTGAAGAAGTTGAACATTAAGACCGGAAATGAGCGGATACAGGAAGTAAAAGAATTCTAATACCTTGGTAGTAAAAAAATACAAAATGACAGTCGGTCTAAGATGTTGTGTCAAGAATAGCACTAGGAAAGAAGATCAGTAGGATAAAGAGTATACGTGACAGGCTGACAGGGCACATCCTTACAAAGGGGTTGTAGCGACATTTTTAGAAGGTAAATTAGAAGAATAAAAGGGGGAACGGAGGACAAAAACTAGAGTGAAAAGGTTAGCTAAGAGAAAGAATGAATGGAGAATTGCATCAAACATATCCTTGAAACTCGAATTGTTGACTATCTGAATGAAATGAAACGTGATCATGTTTTTTCTCAACAACATTATTTAAGGAAAGTAAATTGCACACCTCATACCATTTTTATTTGTTTGAACAATGCCAAGATCACTTCAAATGAATCAATATGCAAAAAAATATCAAATCAATTTTGGCCCATCATAATAAAACATTCTAAAAGTCACTGAAAATCTTCCAAAAGAAATCGTATTACAGGGTGACAGCTAGACCAGGAAACCTGGGATTTTTGGAAACCGGGAAATGGCAGTGAGTTTATTGTTTGGCCGAGAATTTTACGAATTTTCAGGAGAAAATTCTATCGAATCATTTGAATTGTCACTAATTTTTAAATTAATTTTATATCAAATGATGATATAATGCAATTTCAACAATTTTAATTGTCATATATTTCTACACTTTTTGATTTCAAGTTCCGTAAATTTAAAATTGCTCAATTTTGTAGGAATTAATTTTGAACCTTCTTGGTACAATTTTAATTTTTCTGATTTGAAAATTGTCTACTTTCGATAGTTTTAAAGAAAAATTTGTCCAATTTTGAAGACTTTTAATTGCAAAATGTTTAATTATAAACACTTTTTATTACAAAGTTTCAAACTGAAAATTGCACAACTAATCAAATCGAAACTATATTGAATTCAAAATCTTAAACTATAAAAAAAATTTGAAATTTTTCCTTTTTTTAAATTTTAGTAAGATTTTGAATATTATAATTCGAAATTATGAACACGAGTATAATAATAATAAATTTTATTTAGCTAATTCAATAATTACACCAATTTATATCCATATATAATAAATCTTTTGAATACAATAAGATGATAAAAACGGGAATGCCCATAAAAGATAAATTAAACATTTCTGATTTTCTTAAAACCAGCCTTGTAAAGTAATATTACCAACAGAAAAAGTCTCTTCGAAAGCAATCACTTTTATTTGATACACTTCCTCCGCAAACTAATATTATTGATAATATATTTGAAATTTAGATTTTGTAAAGGATTTGCCATAAACGTAGAAAGTGCAGATTATTTGTAAGATCCTTTCATGAAAAAGTACATTCTTCATCTAAAGTTGTCAATTTCAAATTAAACATTTGGTATATTTTTCTAAATCCCTTTACAAAATTATATGCTACAAATAAAAGTTGTAGATTTCGAAAAGCGGAACTTTTAGTGGTTGAGAGCACATTTAGTGGTTGAGACATTTTTCTCAGTGACTAACTGGTTTCAAGAAAAATGAGAAGATTAAATTGAAAGAAAAAAAAGACTATTCAAATATAAAATACAAAGGTATGTTAAGGTGGCACAACACTATTGAGGTATAGAGATTTAACCTATTTCATAATTTAGGGCTCATTTAGGGCTAATTTTGGCCCCTATTCCCAAATTTAGGGCTCTTGTATTTTTTTTTAAATTGTGTTTGCGCTAGCTTAACGTTAAGCTAGCCGAACATTGCTGTAAAACGTACTAAAAATGATTTTACAGAAAATTCACCTAATACAATAATTTAGGGCTCATTTAGGGCTCTAGGAATATAATAATTAAAAATTCAAAAAAAAAGTTTAAACAATTTTTGTTTAAACAATGCTACTGAAAATGAATTGAAGATATTTATTTTCTTATCTCACGTTAAGGCAGGGGTCTCCAAAAGTAGATCCTGTATCTACTAGCGATCCCAGGCCAGTAGGTCGGATCTACCAAGCTCTGACCCAGAACTGTCAAAATCCTTTACCTGATTCGAGCCGCTTGAAACCCCTTGAAAAAAAGGATCCTCCAAGTTCAAATTTCAGAACTGAGCCCTTCCAACAGGGACTTTTTCCCGAGAGGTCATAAATTTTCTCTCAGTTTTCCTTCGAAAAAAAAAAAATGGTAGATCTTCAAACAGGTGGAGCGATCCTGGGTCACGCTGCACTTGTCGATTGTGGAGACCCCTGCGTTAAGGCTCATTTAGGGCTCCCCGAATATGATATTTGAACATTAAAAAAAAATGGTTAAAACAAATTTACCAAAAAAATGTAGTTTTTTTTTATTTCCCTTGCATAATTTCAGGCTTATTTAGGGCTCCTGAAATATCGTTGACCGGAAGTCGTCCGATTTTTCCTTTGCCCCTTTCTTTTTGTTATAGATTGTGTTGTGCCAGCTTAACGTTATAAAAAATACGTGAAGAAAATTATAAAAGCGATTCTTTCCAGTCTCATATTTTAGGGCTCATTGAGGACTAATTTGGGCCCGTGGTCCTAAATTTAGGGCT
>CAKNXH010064943.1:0-12134 GCA_932178445.1 Andricus quercusramuli | reverse complement strand
ATGATTCAGAATTGGGTATATTGGTCAAAATAAAAAATTTAGAATTACTCGATTTTAAATTGAATGTAAACAAATAGCTTAGATTGATATACAAAATATTTTTCCGATTTATATTAATTATAAGAAGTGTAAGAATACTCATTTGCGTTATTAAGAAGCAGGCTCTTATTTTATAATTATAATTTTAGGTATTTGATCACAATCTTTTGATGTTAGACATTTACGATATTATGTTAGGCAGAATAACAAATAAATCCAATTCTCGAGGATTATATTATGATAATAAAAATGTTATTTTTTATTCTTCTCTATATTGCAGTTAATTGAATAAATACAGAATCACCAGTATAATATTCTTATTTTATTGATTTATCACTCCACTAGTTTTGAAGGGAAACCACCCTACAGTAAATAATGATTCACAGTAGAAAGTTTTAGCAAGGAAACTTTATTTTCTGACGAAGTTTTATGGAAATTTGATAATTACTTAATGTGTGAAAGCAAAATATTGATTTTTGACCTAAAGAAAATCATGTCACCTCTTCTTCACACATACTTTTTAACTTGATGTACCATTTTTATAGCAAGTTTATATATTAGAATCAAAGTTAGAAATATCATGAAGAATATTTATTGGTATAAAAAGTTCTTTCTTTAAAATTCATGAAAATTTGAGGAGTTTTCATTGGAAATTGCTTTCGGAAAATATATCTTTTTAGTATTAAGGTATGTAAAAATTCTGCAGGTTTCTGTCATCGCAAGTCAGGTAAAATGGAATGAAGATTAAACATCTCGTTTCAATCGTACCAAACTCACAGAATATCAGAGATGAAAAAAATGTCAATATTTTAAACTTTTTTGATTTTTGAAAAGTAGTAATAGTTTACACTATTATTCACTCAGTAAACTGATTTCAATTGAATATGTAAGCTTTATTTGACAACCATAATCTTTCCTTATTTTTGGAAACTGATGGAGATGCTGTTGAATTTTTTCCTATCTACTCTAGGGTGGTTACACCTATATAATAATTACAGAAGCGGACTGGGATTCAATATTATTTCAAAGATTTGACGGGATTTTAGGAAGTTTAATATAATTTAGTGGAATGTCAAAGAGATTCTCAAACCTTGTAAGGATTTTACAGGATTTCATACGACTTTTAAAGGTTTTAGTACGTTTTTAATGATTCCAAGAAACTTCACAAAATGTCAAAGGATTTTTATGATGCTTTAATACGTATCAAAAATTTCGAAATATTTTATAATATTTCTATAAATTTCGAATAATGTTTTCACGAAAGTTCTGGGTTTCCATAGAATTTCAATAATTTTAACACAAAAAAAAATATTTCAGGTGATCTCGCAGGATTTTGAAAATGCCATAGGAGTTTGAAGAATTTTCCTAAATTGCGGAAGACTTGTAAGGATTTCATAAAAGATTTATAAGATTTTAGGCTAGTTTAAGAGATTTGAAGGGATTTGGAAGAATACCCAACATCTCCAAATATTTTAGAGCGTTTTAAAAGTTTTTCGAGGGTAATTTCATGTAATTTCACGGAATTTTATAATACTTTAACGGATTTCCAAGGATTTATTAACAAGCATTGAGAATTTTTGCGAGATTTCAACTATTTGAAGAAATTTTCAAATATTTCCAGGTATGACTCAAAGATTTTAAAATGTTCCACAAATTTTTGAGTATTCTAAATGATCTAAAGGTATTTCAAAGGAATAATTTTATGTATCTGATTAAAATGTAAAAATTAAAATTTATTTTTTATTCTTCTTTTTATTACAATTCATTGAATAAATGCATAAGTAACAGAATAAAATTTCCATCTTATAGATTTTTCCCGCTCCATTATAGTTTGTATATAATATTTACAGAAGCTGAATGAGATTTAATACTATTTCTAAGATTATCGAGGGTTCAGTGTATTTCAAATAATTTTACAAGTATAATAGATTTCCGTTGGATTTCAAGAGATTTAAAAATATTTCAATGCAATCAATATTTTAACCAAAATAAGTTAAATGTAATTTTTCCTTGTTTTCAAACGTAAACGTTAATCTTTCATGTTAACAATTGTCTGAAGCAAAGAATAATATAGATGTATATATATATATAAACAATTGTAAGAGGACTCTTGCATTAATCAAGAAAATTATTCGAAAATTTGCATCTATAATTTTTTTTAATTTTAAATGTAACTATAACTATACTCTATAACACAATTTACTTTCAAACTGACCGGAATTCCAGAAAGCCGCGAACCTAAATCAAGTGTGTCCTCAAAGATTACTCAAAAAGGAGTAAACATTTCTGAAGAATCCAGCAAATAAGTAGAAAAATAAAGCCGTATTTAACTGGCAAAGAATGGCGAAAAGTACAAAGTAGCAGGTTCAATTGTTCGCGGGTCGCAAAACTGACACCGCGCAGCAGTGGAGAGGCGGTGCAAGGTCCTGCTAAAATGACGATATCTTGAGAACTATAAGAATCTCCATGCGATGATGAGCGTCACGCGATGATCTAGTTTCTAGTCTTCCTTGGTGAGACTTGAACTAAGGAGCGATCCTTTCAGGGAGTAATTGTAAAGCCTCCTGAAATATCGAGACAGCGAGTTCTCATTCTCTCAAGCTAAGATGTGATCGCCAGGTCAAGAGATGAATGGCTTCAGGGTCAATAAATCCTTGAACACTACAGCCTGCCCCCTCAGTAGAAGCAGACAGGCTGGGGTTTTAGAGGATATGTGTTAACAGAGACTTTTGGGGCACCACACCGAATCCCATAGTATTCAGAACCGCCCCTTGTAAGTGGGGCTCTGTGGAGGGTGCTTCTTATTTCCCTAGCTTCTTGTGAGAAAAAATGCATCCCAAAAAGCCGCAGAAGTGCAACTAACGGAACTGTCCGTGAGGGAGAAGAACCCTTGTGAAGCGCAAAGGAAGAGAGCCCGTAATGCGCGTCTCCAGAACAGCAGCCAAGGCTCCTCACAAGGGGCAGTGGCTGCGGAACCTTTACGCGAAGCAACTCTTCAGGTTTATCCCATAGGAAAGATGAAGAAGGGTTCCAGAGAAACTCCGCCAAACAGGGAATTGAAACGGCAGAAAGATCTGGTAACACAGGGCCTCACTTTCGCGCAGATGGCCAACGACGCCCTGGTGAGAATCGTTGTTGCGTTGGGTTATCCTGAAAGATATCTAACTCTCGAGGATTTGGACAGATTGAGGGATGAAATCTCTAAAGCGATTCAAGCGTTACCCCGCGAGGGACGCGCCCCCAGATTCAACGACATCTTCATTAGATCGGGGGCCATCGCTGTGGAGGCCGCGGACATCTGGTCGTGATACTGGATTGTGGGAAGAACACCAACGTTTAGGGTTAAAGAAGGTATAAACTTGGAAGTCAAGGGTACGTAGTGTCTGCAAAGGTACCGCAGAGCGAACGTACTGATTCCCGGCAACCCCGAGAGTCCGGCGACCGTTCTTAGGCACCTGCGCTTTGAGAACCCGTCTCTACGAACTTATTTGCGGAAGGTGTTTTCCGACAGACAAGCATCCAGGGCGAAGGGGAGAGGCTGGATTCTAGTCGATGGTCTTTCCGAATCTTCAATCAGAGCACTTGCGGCTCTAGATTATCACCGCTATTTAGGGGCGAGTAGGGTTACCTTCCCAATGACCCGACTGGGATCCGCAGGGGTCCCAGATGCGCCCAGAGTTGCCCCGAGCTATCCTTTCAATGGTTGAGTCGGGAATCTCCATTACGCAGCTTAATTTGCAACACAGCAAAGGCGCCTCGGCGGTTCCAACCAAACGCATGTCTGTGATGCAGACTGGGCTCGCCCTAATCCAAGAATCCTGGTTATACAGGGAAAGTATATGTGGCTTGTCAGGATATGGCTCCATATATAAACAGCATTTATAAGCTACTGCATTTTGTGGTGGGAGCTGACATTTTCAGATTCAGTTAAATATGTGGGAGAAATCCTAGATAGCAAGCTGAACTAGGCAAAGCACCTGGAGACCCAACGCAGGAAATTTGTCATGACTTTTTGGATATTCAGGAGAGCCTTTGTGTTGAGGTGGGGACCAGGGCCTAAAATTCTTGCATAGCTCTACTCCACTATCCTTAAATCCAGGCTCCTAAATGGGGTGGTGGTCTGGTGGCCACGAGCGAAACTTAAAACAATGCAGGACAGGCTGCGAAGATAACAAAAACTAACATTCAGGGGTTTGACTGGAGCAATGAGGACTACGATCACAGCGGCAACAGGATTCATGCTCCGTGAGGAACTCCTACATGTTGCGATAACCGCTCGAGCGGCACACGCGATGGGCCGCCTGGCAAGAGCAAATAAATGGAATCGCGGGACTAGACACACTGGGCTCCCGAGCTACGTCAGCGCACTGCCGATTCTACAGATGAGCCAAGACAAAATAAAAACACGCTTCAACTTTGCCAAAGCTTTCGGCGTCTGCATTCAAAATAGGGATCTGTGGAAAGCAAATGGTGACCCGCCTCTCCATGGGGATGTCTGGTACAAAGATTTTGTTGTGTTTATTAAATGATGATAAGAATGGAAAAGTTTATAATTAAATATATAAATCCTCAATGATGAATATTTATTAAAATTAATAAATATAATTATAATAAAATAATATAATATTTTTTATTGTTAATGCAAGGTAGCCGTTTTAATTAAAGAAAAAATTTCCCGATCATTTCCGGGTTTTCCAGGTTTACGAATAAAGATTCAAACTCTTGAAGGTAAAATTTGTTTCTATTTGAAATTATAAAAACTGAACTGCAAATTAGAACACTTAAAGTGGAACTCTTTTTAATTTTAAACTTTTAAAATTAAAGCCTACATTTTTTTCACTAAACGCTCAGTGACTAAATAATTGTTAAACTTTTATAAATTGTACAGTTCAAAGATTTCAAAATATACATAAATCCACGCTATTACATATTTTTTAATTCTCTAAATTGAAGAATGAATTAACGAATTTATAGATTTTCAAAATTATATCATTGTAAGCAATTTTAAGTTAGAAACATCAAAAATTGAAAGAATAACATTTTTTTTTTTAAACTGAACACTTTTTGAAGGGGAATTTATAGATTTTCAAAATTATATCATTGTGAGCAATTTTAAGTTAGAAACTATAAAAATTGAAAGATTAACATTTTTGTTAAACTGAACACTTTTTAATTTGGAATTTATAGATTTTCAAAATTGTATCATTGTAAGCAATCTTAACTTAGAAACATTAAAAATTAACAGAATAACATTTTTTTTAAACTGAACACTTTTTCAATTGGGCTTTATAGGTTTTCCAAATTATATAATTTTAAGCAATTTTAAGTTAGAAACATTAAAAATTGAAAGATTAACATATTTTTTAAACTCATCACTTTTTAAATTGGAAGCAAAATTATTTTAATTTTTGCTCCTTACAAATGACTAATTGGTCAATTGTTATTCATACTTCAACAATTTTTTTGAAGTCTATTTTAAATATTCTCTTTGTTTTTAATGAGAAATCATTTTAAATTTGTTCAGGAATCTTACGAAAAAAAATTTCTTATCTTCAAACGTTTCAAAATCCTTAAAAAGTTTCAGAATTTTATTTTGAACTCTTCAAAAATCTTTATTTCGTTTTGATAATTTCTTGAAATCTTAAAAAGTTTTGAAAAGATTCAAACATAATTTGAAACTTAAAAAGATGTCAAAAAATTATCAAGACAAGACATAGATTTATGTAGATTTCAAAACAAATTTTTAAGCTTTTTAAGGATGTTGAAACGTTTAAAGATAATAAAAAAATTTTTGTAATATTCTTGAAAAAATTTAAAATGATTTTTTATTTGAAAAAATTAATCATTTGTAAAAATCAAAAATTAAAATAATTTTGCTTCCAATTTGAAAAGTGTTCCGTTTAATAAAAATGTTAATCTTTCAATCTTAATATTTCTAACTTAAAATTGCTTACAATGATATAATTTTGAAAATCTATAAATTCGGTGATTCATTTTTCAATTAAGAGAATTAAGAATATGTAATAGCGTGGATTTAAATATATTTAAAAATCTTTGAACTGTGCAATTGATACAAGTTTAACAATTATTTAGTCACTGAGCGTTTATTGAAAACAAATTTAGGCTTTAATTTTAAAAGTTTAAAATTCAAAAGAGTTTCACTTCAAGTGTTTTAATTTGCAGTTCAATTTTTGTAATTTCAAATAACAAAAATTTCACCTTCAAGAGTTTCAATCTTTTTTCGCAAACCTGGAAAAACCAGGAAATGACCGGGAAAATTTGTCTTTGATTAAAACGCCCACCTGAATTAACAATAAAAAAATATTATATTATTTTATTATAATTATATTTATTCATTTTAATAAATATTCATCATTGAGGATTTATATATTTAATTATGAACTTTTGAATTCTTATAATTATTCAATAAAAAAACAAAATAAATTATAATAAAACATAAAACTTCAAACCTTAGAATGCTGACATCCAAATATTCAATTTTACCACCATTAGGCTGCTTGTTTTCGTGACGATTTTAGAATTATTAATTACTGTTATGCATATTATTACAACAACAAAAATATTTTCGGCAAAAATTTGGAAACTACTTCAAGTTTTTTTATTATTTTATACTTTTCTCCCATGCATTGAACTGCAAAAGCCAGCCGGCCTGATCGGAGCGCCAACTGTCGGATTAGTTCACTGGTCCGGATGCTAAGAAAATCTACTACTACATACAGCTACACGGTCGATGCATAGGGCTGGTGAAAAGGGAGGGTCAGAAGTAGGAATTTATGATAGAAAGAGAGGGAAAGGGATAGGGATCACCCTTGGACGTCATGCTACTCTCTTTCAGGCGGAGGTCCTGTCCGTTCTTCGCTGTGCTGAAACACTAATAGAAGAAAACACTGCTGGCAGAGAGATTACGATCTGGTCGGAATGCCAAGCGACATTAACTGCAATAGGGAACCCAGACTTAACATCAGAAATGGTCTGAGAATGCAAAAAGGCATCAAACTAACATGCAGAAAGAAACAAAGTGACTCTCATATGAGTCCCTGGATTACGGGCAACGAAAAGGCGGACCAGTTGGTAAAACGCGGTGCAGCGAGTGAATACATAGGACCAGAACCGATACTGGGAATAGCGTCTTGCTGTGTCGGAATAGCCATGAAGCTGGATCCGAAAAAAACACCGAGAATACTGGGAACAAGCCCAGGGTTGCCGTCAGGCAAAATCCATCCTGGGTTATACCTAAAGGATGGGCAGAGCTAGGGAAATCCTGGGCTTACTCAAGAAAGATATAAGGACAGTGGTACGGATCATAACTGGGTAAAACCACTTGAAATATTATATGCACAAAATAAGGTATAACCCCACGATAGAGTGCAGGAAATGAGGCAGGGATGACGAAACATCCTAAGCATTAGCTGGGCTCAGGCAACAGACCCTCAGGGCCCATTTTATGGAAACAGAGAAAATTATAACGCGATGAGTGGTCGACATACTAGGCTTCGTCATGAAGTCTGGGGTCGACTGCTGAGAGTGAAGAAGTAAGGGTGTGGCACAATAAGGTCGTCCATGTCTGAAAGGTGGTTGACCATACATTTTCTTCTGTTCGGCGGGCCACGTAGCACTGACATAGTCAGATGTTACAACAAATCTTGTCCACCACTTAAGCACTCAAAGAGCTTGATGTGTAGATCATGGTTTGTGTTATCGATTGCCTTACGGTAGTCAATCCAAGCCATGGAGAGATTGCGTCGATACCTGATCGAGTCCTGTGAAATACACCCGTCTATTAACAGGTTCTTCCTGGAACCTGCTAGCCCTCTCTTGCATCCACGTTGTTCAGGTATTGCACTTCATGCCGGCTCGATAGATATTAATATCCTTTCTTGGAGGATGCCAGTGAATAGCTTGTAACTGGTGTTTGAACAAGCTATGGGCCCGTAGTTCTTTGAACATGACAAATCTCCGGTCTTAGAGAGCAGTACCGTGCGTCCTTCCACTAACCACTGCGAGGTGGGTTGTTCTCCATTTAAGAAAGTAGTAAATATACGAGCTAGATTTTGGCTCATAGGAGTGAACTTCTCCCACCAAAACTTCTTAGTTCTAGCGATAACTTTCTTTACTTCTTCAGCAGTAATTAGAGGACACTTTTCTCTGGACTTTGTAACCTTTGCCGTTGGCAAAAGTTACAAAAGAGTAGTATATCTGAAGCGTCTTCAGTCAGCCTATAAGTATCTTCATACACTTGCTTCCAGAAGACTTGAATGTCTTCTCGACTAGGCGGATTTTCAACGTCACGTGACGTTTTATTGAACAGACGGGAAGGATGGGTAGAAAAGGTGGAATTTTCCTAAATCCATTTTCCTCGCCGTTCAAGGCGATCTTTCTCTGTTGAAAGAGATTACATAGTTTACTTAATATGTTGCATTTACAACAAAATATTCAAATGCTCAACCGAAAAGGTGAATCTTATAAACAAATTGATTTTTTTAATTAGCTCAATTTTCAATAGAATAATTTAAAAATTTTAAAAGCGAAGATTAGAATGTCCAACAGAAACGTTTAATTACAACCAAATAAAAGTTCAATTGAACCAAAAATACTTATTTTCAGAAAAACAGTTGGATTCTCAACTAGACGAGATCACAAAGCAGTTTAACGTAATCACCTTCCATTTATATAGCAATCAATTTTCGATATAGATTAATAACATTTAATAATTTGTTATGCAAACCTAATCAACAAATGCATTATATGACTATTTTTCAGCATTCAAACTTTTTTCTCTTAAGGTAATCAACTGTTAATAACAAATGTTTAAACTTTTCTCAGAAACTTTGGTAAAGATCAACGATTGTAATTTTTGTAGATTATTTAATTTACGTGGCCATATACGGTATACATGATATAGGATGTAACAAATATTTCACAAGTTTCTAAATGAATTAGTAAGGGTATCCTACTAATCTCCTCAGAAGAACCAGCTTACTAATTTAATGAGTAGCAATGAGTTGCTAGGGAAACATAATTTCATAACTTTCCTAATACTTTCTGCTGGCTTCTGAGTTTTAATTAAGAAAGTTTAATATTTTCTCTACTTTTATTCTAACTCCATATTGTTATATAATTAATGATTATACATAAAAAATACAATATTCACAAAACAAACGGTACATACATTTTTTATTTTCAAAACAAATCACAGATGTGCGTTTA
This sequence comes from Andricus quercusramuli, assembly GCA_932178445.1. Classification (NCBI taxonomy): domain Eukaryota; kingdom Metazoa; phylum Arthropoda; class Insecta; order Hymenoptera; family Cynipidae; genus Andricus; species Andricus quercusramuli. Next base: position 2,867 of record CAKNXH010064943.1, on the reverse strand, counting down.
AAAGTATAATTCAGACATATTTATACACGCGATAGTATCTGCCATGAAATCTTGCACACCTGTTCTAATATTTAATTAAAAATCTTTCTGCTTCCACTATATTTATTTTGAAGAATAAATAAGAACTTGCTATGAGATGAATGTTACAAAACTGGGTATATATAGCCGTAATTTATCGACCGCGTTCTCTTGATATTCTTCAAAAATCAGATTTCTTTCCTTTATCGTTGTGTCTGCGCAGACAAGATGAAGACCTTAATTGAACTTTTGCTACTTTCGGTGGTCGCTTTGCTGCATTCTGAAAGTAAGTAAGATATAATATTAAAATTCATATTTATGATAAGCTGTACATGTCGCCGCCTACATTTCATACAGCACCACGTGGCTAAACGCAACGTGGCGCGGTACACCGCCTGAACGCCACGTGGAGCCATATGGAATGGTGGCGTCGATATATCTTCTCGAGCTTTTCGTTATAATATTGTTCTTTCCTAAAGTGTTCAGCTTTAACATTAAAATATATTTTTTAATGTAACGTTATATGTGATAAGAATTTCATATGTTGTGATATATATTCAAACGGTCTACACGGAGAAAAAAATATGGCTATGTCATGCTTTTGTCGCAAGTTTCATTCAATGCTTTTGAAGCCGTTATCTCTCGCGAAAATAGCTCGAACTTTGCCTTGCTATATTTTGTAAAGAACTCACTCTATTAGAGTATGAGTACTCTTACAAAAGAGATATTAGGCCACGCCTACTTACGAACCTAGCTTCACAGCAAGCACCGGTACACGTGGCCTAACATCACTTTTGCAAGAGTACTCATATTCTAAGAGGATGGGTTTTCTTATAACAGTAGTAAGGCTAGGTTTCCTTATGGTATGAGCCATTTAATGCTAAAATTGTCTAACCTGATGCCAATATTGGTAGGGATTCATACCAGTTTCGCACATGAAGTTCCGTGCTGTAATATTAAGAGCTCAGCCTACTATAACAGTGCGATTTTTTTCCCCGTGTACTACTCGGAATTTCAGTAACACTGGCCCATTTCCAGCTCGTCCAGGGCTATAATGACGGAAAATTCCGTGAAACTAGTCCGGACCCTATACTTGACCTAAGAATAACCTTCCTACGGAAAATTTTATTATTTTCATGGATGACAAATTTGCTAGCCTATCAGGAGATCTCAACCGTCTCCGTACATTTGTACAGCTTTTCATTTGCTGATCCGTAGGAAATAACGTTTGTAGTCTAATACACGTCTATTTTCAAGAACGATTGTAAAAACCTACAAAATTTTGTCAAATTTTAAAACGCAATATTGTTAAAAACATCAGTTTGGTTTGAAAGTACATATTTTGAACCAACAATAATTTTAAAAAAGTGCAACAAAATTACACAAGGAGGCTTAAAAAGAATTATGTTCCTTAAGAATCTATCTTTGAAAAACAAATACTCAAGAAAATCAATTTATGCAAATAAATTGCACAAAATATTGAAATAAAAGGAATGTGTTTTCAAATAACATTGTAAAACGGCTCATTTGGAGACAGATATATATGAGAAGTGAATGAAGGGGAGGGAAAAATGAGACAACAGACAAAGCATCGTACTTTATCATTATTAATAAGTCCACAATATGATTGTATAATTCTTTCGAATCTATAAAAAAGTAAAAATGTGTGTTTTTTTTTAAATTATATTCAGAGGTGACGCAAGCCCCACGAAGTTTAACAGGTATTTCCCATAAGAAAAAATAAAATATTAGGTTAATCGAGTTGAAACAGTCGAATCTATACGTGACTCCACCATTTTTGAAAAGCGGTTTCACCCCTTAAAACGTTTTTCCGCAGATAAAAAGAAGTATCACTTTTACCACAAAAACCGCATTTTTGTGTGAATTCAAAAAGATTTGGGGGCCATAAGGATGAAAATTTGAAAACAAATTCCAATTCATTTATGGACCACCTTAGCGTAGATACATGATCTGAATTCATTGCTTTACTCTATATTCAAATATCACATTACTTTTGCGATACCTCAAACGCTCCTCGAAATTATTGCAAGAATGTTAATGAAACTCGAAAAAAGTGTTTTACAGAAGACAATATGCAATATAAACTCGCACTCAAATATCATCAAAAAAATTATAAATAACATTAATCCACACCAACTAATACAAAAAACTAATTTTAATTAAAAATAATAAATATTTAAAGTGTTTCGCCTCACCCAAGTACGTGGCCCGTTCCGCTCCACGTCTGGGGCGAGTCAAGACAGAGGCACTTCTTTTTCATCTAGAGGCAGGGAATTCTTGAATGAAAAAATCATCTGTCCCAGCCCTCCCTGGACTGCGCTACTTCGAAAAAGAAAATTTTCATTTGATGCATACATAGTACATTCTTTGTTTATTCAAAATTTACAAAAGTTTAAGTTGGTAGTATACACAAGCTTCAAAAGTTGATACCAATTTTTGCTTACAAAATTAGGTGCAACTGGAGTTCCAAATGGATTTCCCCAAATGAATGAAAAAAGTATGCGCGTAAAAATGACGGATGGCGCTGAGTACCGTGCATATGTTTTTTGGGAACCCCCTGAAATGGTAGACTGGTGGCTGCGGCCTGCTCGTAGAAGACCTGCTCGTATATTGCATCTGGGATGGCGTGGGCATTACTTTTTTGTACGGACGGCAGAGGGCGAACATTGGAATGGAGTCCTATTTCCCGAAGACCCACTTCCTGAAGGTCATAATCCTGCTGTTCATGTTCCAACAAAGATGTGGCTGAGGCATTATGGGAACCGATATTTTTACGCGAAAAATTTTGAATTTTACCCTGTAGAAGAACATCGCCATGCAAGTAAAGT